>CAUYON010127645.1:0-78553 GCA_963573935.1 Arctocebus calabarensis | reverse complement strand
GCTATTTTTTTGTTTTGCAGTTCAGCCGAGGCCGGGCTTGAACCCGCCACCTTCGGTATATGGGGCCGGCGCCCTGCTCGCTGAGCCACAGGAGCCTCCCTATTGTCATATATTTTGCAGTTCTTTATTTTAGTGCTATCTCCCTTGTCCTTCAAGACATTTGAGCTGGAGTTCTCTTGCATAAAATAAAAGCAAGTTTAAAATGGAAAAAGGAAAGTAGAATATCAAACACTATCACCTCTCAAGGTTAAAAATTTAAGGTTTTGGTGACTTCAGATGCAAAGGGGCGCTGTAATAAGATTTTAAAATAGTCACGAAAACTCCCTAACTCTTTTGAGAGGGGGAGACTTGAGGGACTTCAGTTATTTGTGGCTGGTAGAATTAGCCTCAGTTTTATAGATGAGCACAAACAGACCGAAAGGCTGTGAGTTGGCCGAGATCACACTGCTTCAATGAGAGGCCATGGAGGTTGAAATACTCCCGGTTCACCTACCACGCTCCCGTGTCTCACGTGTGATGATCCGCTGCCTGCACATTTTCTCCTTAAAATCTCATATTTGTATATAGGGTACTAACACTACCACTCTTACGAAGGTTTCTTTTCTTTGTAACACATTTCCAAATTAAGCCTTGGGTGTCTTGGCATCATAGCACAGGCCAGTGACTCCAAATCTCAGGTCTTGGAGACTGATGCCCTTACTCCTCTGCGTCAGCAGCACCAGAACTTCTGAACCACAGCAGCTCAGTTTCACCTCTAAGCAGCTTCGATGCCCTTCACTGTGATGCGGCTTGTTAATCACTCTGATCAAACCGTAGCTCACACTCAACTAGCCTGCAGAGGGAAAGCCTCAGGTACAGTAAATACTAAGGAAAAATTACAGACTTCTTGCAATTCTTAATTTTGTTCATTATTTTAAAGAATATGCTTAAAAATACCTATAGTCAAATTGTCTTTCTTCAAATGTGAGAATAAGGCAGGGGCCCTGTAATTCCACACTGCTTTTGGCCAGTCATGGCCTCTCGGGCTTTAGAAAAATGACTCAACTTTTTCTCAGGCCTATTTTGGATCCCTGCAACACAAACCTTCTGAATGAAATATGTCTTGGGGTTGATATCCTGCTTCAAATCAACTTGGTGCCTCAAACAGCAGGGTGTCTAGAAATACTAGTCTGTTACTAGAGCAGAAATCTTAAAGAGCCATGCAAATTGGATCCACCCGATCTTTAACTTGGGCCAATTCTTCTACAGTATGTGCAGACACATTCTTAGTTGACTTGACTGCATAATAGAGATAATTATAAGCACTTACTTATCTCACAGGGGTCTACTGAAGATTAATTAGTTAATGTTGGCAGACCAAAGGTGCAATATATGTGCTAAGTATTATTATTATTACTGTGCCACTTATCTTTAGAGAATGTTGTTTCTAAAGTCATAGTGCCTATGTGCCATCTGCTCACAGCAGCCTTCACCATCTCCCTACTCAGAGACTGAATCCGGTATCTGAATAAATAGATGTGCTCAAAAAAAAATCTATCACACCTCCATCTGTGCTTATGGAATATGAATTCAGACATAGGCAGAAATGCAAATCAATCACAAGTGGAGAGGCTTCTCCAGGGCCCAGAGTCACATTTAGAGATGTTGCTCTAATATTCTTGCTTTTCATTTTAGAATCCGCTAACTCACGATGCTCTGCTTCCGTGAAATTCTGTCTCTTCTGCATCTGAAATAGGGTGTCATGTTAGAGCCCTGAACTGCCTTCTATTTTGTTCCCAGGAAGTTGAAAGAGAAAACTTCCCCAGAACACGTTCACGGCTGATCGTTTGCCGAAATTAGTTCCATGGTTTTAATGCTTTTGATATTAGTATAATTATCAGAAGCTAATGAGTTTTTAAAGGTTTCTATATGAAATCATGATTTTTAAAACTTCTCTCCTGCCAAAATTATAACTAGGTTATAGACAACATGACATGATCCATGACCCATTTTTAGTAATGACTAACGAATCGAGATTCAGCTTTTTCTGAATAAGCACTCCTTCCCAAACATGACAGCCCATTGCAACTGGGAAAGCTCTGAAAATCAGAAAGATTAAATCCTTGAACTAAATTTACCCAAATGTTTTGCAGAGGCCACTATGGTAATAAAAATACCATTCCTTGCTTTTGAAAATTATTGGCATTGCAATTATCAGGGATATTTAATATTCTCCGCAGTAGGTGGCTCCATGGAATTATTTCTCCCCCATCATCCTACTTGTGCTGCTTCTTCAACTCAGCTGCTGAAAGTAAATTTATCTTCTGAAACTCACATCACCCCACCCATATAACCATGATAATTCCAGTAATATTTCTGTTTTGTTTCATTTTTCTTGTATTCAATGTATTTGCAAATTTCTTATCTAATCTAAGAGTATGCTAAGACATTTTTTATGGTAGCTATGGAATTAATCAAGTAGGTAATAAGCTCTGGTTCATTAAAGCTCCTGTGAGCTGTTACGTGCATAATCTGATCTCACGGAGGATGCAGGTACTATTTGAATCCAATCCATCTAATGTAAATTATGCATCTACCTTATGAATTGGTTAGGTTTTAGGAATATGAAGAGGAATCAAATGCCACACCTGGCCTCAACTCAGGAAGCTAAATCTATAACTAACTATATTAAAATGATAAGCTCCAAACCAGGCAATTTGAGCAAATCTTGAGAGAACTCAAAAGGAGGGAATGATTCATGCAGTTGAGAGTCAGGAGAGAGCGTTTTAGAAGCCTTCAGATCCATGGTGTTTGAGTTGGGCTGTGCAGGATGGAAACCCCAAGTGCTGAGCAGAAAAGGGGTAGAAGGCATTCTCGGCAGTCCTGACTTTCAACTTTCAAACAGACTGACATCTCCTTTAGCTACGCTAAGTCTCATTAAAAATGAGACTTCCCGGGCGGCCCCTGTGGCTCAGCGAATAGGGAGTCGACTCCATATACCGAGGGCCGTGGGTTCAAACCCAGTCCTGGCCGAACTGCATCAAAAATTAGCTGGGCACTGTGGCGGGTGCCTGTAGTCCCAGCTACTTGAGAGGCTGAGGCAAGAAAACTGCTTAAGCCCAAGAGCTGGAGGTTGCTGTGAGCTGTGACTCCACAGTACTCTACTGAGGGCGATAGAGTGAGACTCTGTCTCCAAAAAAAAAAAAAAATGAGACTTCCCCATTATTTTGAAAAGTTTCTTCTTAGAACCTTGAATTCCACTCGTTCTCCAATCCCAGATCCCTGGAACTTGTTTTCTATTGCTTGTCCTCTGCCCTTGAAAATACACACAGCTTCCCCAACTCTGAAGTTCCGCTGAGACTTAGCTAGCTTTTACCCTATTTTTCAGACTCTAGGTCCGAGATACCACTGAGCCAATGTCTCTGCAAACATCTCATCAGCCATCTAAAGGAAACTTGAATTTTTTAGGCAGAGGAAACCACAGGGAAAAGACAGAGACAGCAAAAAGGACGTGTGTGACAAAAGATGAGCTATGGGTGGGGGGGACTCTCTCCGTGCCCTCATGCTTCAGGACATTTGACAGAATGATGCAATCAGGCTCGCAATAGCAGCAATACTGTGAAACAGCAAGGGTAATCTTACCCTAGCAGGCCTGAGCCCATCCCTCTGAGAATGTTAATTATAGATGGGGCGTGCACACAAATAGGCTTAACTCCCAAAACCACCATGACATCATTTCTTCTTAGAGAAGATGGTCTAATCTGCCATTTCTTAAATCTACCCTCTTCACATTTAAGGACACAGATCTCTCAGGGGATAGGTCCTAAAACACCTGGGAAAACTGAGTATTTTGTAAAATTCCTGATTACTACTTTGCAATCACAGAGAAAACCCAAAAAGCATTCGGAGGCTTGAATCTTGGGTGTTTTAGAGCTTGCTTGCCTTTGCCTAGCCATTCTGTTATGATATGATCATATCTCAGAAGATAGAGATTCGAGGTTTCACCTAAATTTGCTGATCTTTAATGTTACTTACATTACTGGATAGCCTAAGAGTCTGAAACCCTGGTGCTCCCGAGGAAAAAAAGAGCGTGATGGAGTGGGGCTGCCTCAGAAGGCTCCCTGCATGACAACTTATGCAACGACTCCTCTGTAGACTAAAAAGGGGAGTCTGGACTCAAGGCTTTAAATTTGGCACTGTCCATGAGTTCTAAATTGACTTTAAAATGAATGAGGTAATGGAATACTCAGGCAGAAGGCTCATCCATTATAGAAATACACCTCAAATTGGTCTTTCTTTTGGTAAAGGCTAAGGAGTACTTCTAGTTAAAACTTGGCAAGTTATTTGCTTACCAGGTCTTGCAGGGATTTGAATTAACTGTCACAGTGATACAATTTTCCTAGAAACTAAATGAAAAAGCCAACATAAACAAATGTCATGGAAAGTCTTCAAAATTTTCAGAATTAACTGTTCGATCTAGTTAGCACCTCTAGTTCTGTTGGTATAGTCCATTTAAAACAACTTTCTATAAGGGGATGAAGAGTGAAATTGAAGCAAATTACACATATGGCATGGCTCTATTTATGTAATGGAAGAAGAGGCAGAAAACAGAGAGAGAAGAAAATTGGAAGAAAAGAGATAGTGCTAAGTAATAAATAAAGTGTTCCTTCAGTAGACCCTAAAAATTCTCATTTGGGTCATTAACAACAACAACAAATTAAACAGTGTTTAAAAAGCATTCGAAAAGCCTCCAGCTAACTATAACCCACGTGCCTCTGTGAGCTTTCCACGTTGGTCAGGAGTTGCTCGGTGAATTGAGACTCCATTAAGTGGCATGTAGTTCCCATTCTCTTGTTTTTGTAGCTTTTTGGAATTTCCTTCGGATCTGTAGGGACCTATAACCATTCTCTGTCCTGGAGATGCTGTTGTAGACAATACCACAAAGATAATCTCTTTTGGATTGTCATCTCACCACTGTAAATGTCTTGGGATCTGTATTCAACATTAATATCTGAGAATTTAATCCTCATGACTATGCGACAAAGTTGTTGCCCCTTATCTCTATTTCATCATTCAGTAAATTGAGGCTTTTAAACATTGAATATCTTGCCCAAGTCAGTGGTACAGCTAGCTTCAAACCAGATTAGGATTTCAAAAAATTACATCTACCATAGAATAGATGTTTTGCCTTTCCCTGGACCACAGGATTATTTTTTGCCTGTAGGGAATGAATATTAAGGTGAAAAAATGTGATATGAAAATATGTTATCAAACCATTTTAATATTTTTGTAAAAATTATTGGATATTGTCAAGCTATGAAATATTCATATTTACAAGGAAGCTAAGTAATGCTTTAACTACCAGGTTTGAATTTAATTTTTCCTTTTTCTTTAATTTGAAAAGGAATATACGTGTGTGCAAAAATCTCCAAACGGTAAAGAAGTTATAATATGGAAAGCAACTCTTCCCTCCTTCCTTGCTCTCCAGTCTCAATTTTCAGGTTAAAGTCTTCTGTGTGTGTTTCTAAAACATATACAGAGAGACATATAAAATATTTCTCTCCTCTTTAACATTATATTTTGGTAATATTTTCGTTACCAGCTCTATAGCTCCACTTGCTTTTCACAGCTGCAGAATAGTATGGGTGGCCTAAAATTGATTTAACTCATTTATTACCACTTGACATTTAGGGATTTTGCAGACTTTTGTTGTTGCAGAGTGTGCTGACATGAATATCCTTGTTCCTATTTCTTTGTTTACAGATGCATGTGTAAAATGCTAGACAAATGTCTCAAACTGGCATTTCAAATCAAAGGCTGTGCACGTTGGCACTTAGCTACGGGGCTAAATTCCTCTTCTATACTTGCCTATGTTCCAGAGCTTTTTTAGCATTTAAAAAAATTTATATGTAATTATTATGTATAAAGGAAAAACCCCTACATTATAAGCATTACATTCTTTTTTCATTTTGTGAGGCTTTGGATAGAGAATATTTTAATTTTTATGTATTCATATTTATCAACCTTTTCTAATGCTGCTTCTGGATGGTTCTTCTTATTTAGAAACAGTATTCCCATCCTAGAACTCTTTTAAAAAATACTTTGTTTTTTTAATACTTTCAAAGTTTTATTTTTACATTTAAATATTTGATGTAACTTGAACTTATTAGGGTCTGCTCTTAAGGCAATAGCCAACTTAAGAAAAAATGCCTAGGTAGTTTTCACGGCATCATTTATTGAAGAAGATATTTTTCTTCACTGATTTGAAATGCCAAGTTTACGATACAATAAATTCTCCAATGTACTTCTTTTTCTTGACTTTTTCTTCCATCTATTGATTGGTCTGCCTGTCAGACACCAGCACCAAAGAATTACAGTAGTATTAAAATGTTTCTGGCTTTCTTATTGAGGTATTCTTTTTTACTACTTTTTATTTTTTCAGAAACTTACTGCCAATTTTTCCATGTTTATTTTTACATAAGAAATTTAGAATCAGCTTGTTCAAATTCCAAAAATAAGGCTGTTGGTATTTTATTTGGATCGTGTGAAATCTGTAGATTAATTTAGTTTCAACTTAGATTTTTACAATTCAGAATCTTTCTGTGCAACAATGTTTTATCTTTTTCTTTTGAAGTCAAATATATGTATATATTCTTTAGTAGAATTTTAGTTTTCTTATAAATACCTTTCCAATTTGTGATGAACTTCATACCTAGATATTTAGTCTTTTATTTTTAAGATTTTATTTTTCTTTATCACAGTGGTGTTTGATTATGTAAGGAATTAAATTTTATATATTCATTTATCTATATTTGGATTTTTGTGTAACTATGTATGGCTTTCAGTTTTAATTTACTTTGATTTTTCCATGTGTATAATCATCTGAAACTGTTATTTTATCCCTTTAAAAATATATTAAATTTATTTTATAATTTTTTAAATAAAAATTTTAAGTCATCTGATACTTCCACAACAAAATTAAATAATTGAATAACAGTGATAATAAGAAGCATTCTTTTTATTGTTACTGAATTTAGTTGGCATGTTTCTAATTTTTCACATTATAATGGATTTTGCTTTCATACATATATCAAACAAAATTTAAAGGTGTATAAAATACTAATTGTAATTTTATTACATTATAAAAATCAAGAGTAGATATTAATTTTTACCAAATAACATTGTGCTATATGTAGATTATGATATGCTTTTATATTTTTACTTGGTAATATTTTATGAAACATTAATAGATTTTATATAAAGATGCTTTCCTTCACATTCTATAAATAAATCTTTTTAATTGTGTGCTATCCTTTTACTATCCGGAGAATTTGCTCCATTCATTTCATTTTGTATACAAATGTGGTATGGAACTGAGATTTCCATCCCCCCTCATTTTTTAAAAGGTAATTTTCTGTGTTCAGGAGTTAAACTTTATGTTGTATCCCTAGAGGTGAGTTTGGAGGCTCTATATTTCTATATTTTTCTAGCATATTTTAAATAGCTTTAGAATTATCTTTTCTGTAAGGGTTGATAGAATACTCTACTGAAGCCCTTTTGTTTTAGAAGGGTTTGGCTTATTTAGGAACAAGGATAAACATTTTTCTTATTTTTTTCCCCTTTGAAAATTTGCATCATATGATTCAGTTTTTGCTGTACTTTAGGACCAATTTTGTCATTTCTGTTATCACAAGAAAGCATTTATTTTATTCAGACTTTCAAATTTATCTTCAGAGTGTATTTTCTCACTTTCACTGCGTCTGTCCTTACTAACATACTCTAAATTTTTTCTACTTTGTTACTATAAGCTTTCTCCTTATATTATTTTTCCAAGATAAGGTTATACACACATGCACACACATATGTATTTTGTTTTACATATATGGTTATAGATAATGTATATATATAATACATAGCATGTTTATATAATATAAATGTTATATAACATAATATAAATATGTTTATATAACATAAATATATAATATAAACATAATCAACACATTCAATTTTTCCTTTTCTTATACATGCTTTCTGCCTAATATTAAATTTGCAATATTAGGTACATATGTATGTTATATATATCAGTATACGAATGTATACATTATTTAGTTATATCTGATACATACTTATGTGCACATATGTCTCCCATATAGTGAATTTATTTTTACCATTTTTCTACTTCTACTGTTTTTTTAATTTTTTGCAGTAATCACTATTTGCAGCAATTTTTTTTATTTTCTTTAATTTCAAGTTATTGTTACTTTTCTAATTTCCCTAGTAGAAAATTTAATTTATTTATTTTATCCTTGACCGCTTAGAAAGGTGAATATTAATGCCTAACCTTAGTCAGTTTTTACAGGTCCAGTATAAAATGGCTTGTTATTTTCTTGATATTGTACACTTTCAGTTCAGCTTTTTTTCTTAATTCTAGTTGCTGAGCATAAAATATCGCTATCCTTAAATAGTTGGTATTTTGCTATTTCCTTTTGTGGTATTTTAATTATAGTGCATTGTAAACAAAGAATTTCTTTAAATTAATCTCTTTTAAAGATACCTGTCAGGTTTCTTTATAAATGAATCTGCATGATGTTTCAAGTACGAGGTTTTACATATTTTATTAGGTATGCCTATATACATTTATTTGGTCTATTTAATCAAATGACTTGAAATATGTAAGTTAAAAATACTTTGCTATTTTTTTATGATCTATCTTCCATTATAGCATACAGCTTTTGCTTTTTGGAAACCGTTTACATTATTTTCCCTATTTTTATTGTTGTTGTTATTAATACTGATACTACTATTGTTATTATTACCAGTCTGTAAATTTTGAGTTTGTTACATCTTTAGGGTGTATGGTTTTTTCAAAATTATAAAAAAATGACAATTTTAACTCCTTTGATATCTTTTTTCCTTGATTTCAACTCTAATTATTATAAACTTTGCTTTCTTTTTGGTGGCATTTTCCCTGTCTTTGATTTTTATTATTTTTAGTCACTTTATTTTAAAAGTCCATTAACATTTAAATTCATTGTGAAATTGTGCTTTGTAGCTGATCAGAGGATCTTTTGTTTTTAATACGTCATTTTATTTTATGTAAGAATATATTCTTTCTTTCTTTGTGACAGGTCTCACCCTGCTGCCTGGGAGTGATGGCAGTGAGGAGAGTGTAACATATCATAGCTGGCTGCAGCAACGTAAGACTCCAGTGCTCAGGCAACCCTCTTGCTCAATCTCCAGAGAAGCTGGGACTACAGACAGGGGCTACCAGACCTGGCTAACTGTTTTCTATCTTTTGTGGAGATAGATTCTCACTACGTTGCTCAGTATCGTCTCAAACTCCTGACTCAAGCAATCCTCCCTCCTTAGTCTCTGAAAGTCCTGCGACTCCAGGTGTCAGCCATCACACCTGGCCTATTTCCTTGTTTTTAGTCATTTGCTGAATAGATTGTATTTTATTGTAGTTTCTTCTTTTTGTGTATTGCTTTCTAGGATTTATTTAGAATGTTTATCGACCTTTAAGTTACTATTTTGAGTTTTACTTAATGTATTAACTTAAAAAAATGTATTAGCTTTAAAAAATGGTATTAAATCTCTATATCAAAAAAGAAATTAAATCAGTTAGTTACTAAATGTACTTAGTAACACTTTTTTAAATCTTGCCTTGCAATTATATTCTATTAACATTTTGGTAGATTTTAGGATTATTTGTAACTTTCACCTCTAAAATTGATTTGAGTAAATTAGACAGTATCTTATAGAGTTCTCAGCTGGGAAATGATTGTATATTCACTTCATCTATTTCCCTTTCTCTTGCTCTGTCTCCCAGTTTTGTTGTTCTTTATCAAAATACACATGACCAATACTCACACTTCTTTCTCATTCGTTCTTTTGTGTAAATGGAATTACTGCTCACCATTCTTATGTTCTACTTGCAACTTTTCTATTCCTAGTATTTATTTTGATTCATCTCTGTCAAGTTGGATTTTGTTACTAAATAGTTCTGTAAAGTGCTCGTGGGTACTTATACCCTAGGCTCTATGAAGCGTCTATATAAATGACCTTGATTATTAAAAGCCAATTTGTTGGGCAAAATTTCCTTTTGGCTACCTTTAATTTCCCTCAGCCATACACTGTCTGTTTTTTTTCTCTAATTAGTTATTTTTAAATTTCAGATTAATATGAGGTAACATCGTTTGTGTTTCTGTGTTAGGTAAAGTCTAAGTTGTGGTTGAGGCTTTCAATAAGAAAAGAGCAAATAATCCCATTTATCAGCAGGCAAGAGACACGAACAGAAACTTCTCTGAGGAAGACACACAAATGAAAAAATGCTCATTGTCACTAATTTTCAGAGAAATGCCAATCAAAACCATCCTGAGATCTCACCTAACCCTAGTGAGAACAGCCCACATCCCAAAGTCTCAATTTACAGATACTGGTGTGGATGTGGGAAAGGAGACACTTTCTCACAGTTGGTCAGACTGCAAACTCACACAGCCTCTTTGGAAAGAAGGATGGAGACTCCTCAAAGGGCTAAAAATAGACCTTCCATTTGAGTCTACAATCCCATTACTAAGCATCTATCCAGAAGGAAAAAATTATTTTACTAAGAGGACATTTGCATTAGAATTTTCTTTTAATTTATGAAGCAACAATTATTTAGATGGAAAAGAGATATTCCAACAAATTACAAATGATAAAAATCAACTCTAGTGCACACTGTTGGTGAGATGGCCACACCATGTTCGTGCACATCTCAGGAGCTCAGCGCAGACACCTGCACCTCTCTGCCGAGGCCTTACCCAGGGGGCAGGGAAGTGTGGGGGAGCCATGTGTCTGGGAGCCCCCCACACTCACTGCTTCAGGATATGTATAGTGTTGTTTAATTCATATTATTTTTTCCTTAACATAGAATTTATATTTTTAATATACAAACTGAGGTGTTTATTATTTGAGAGTTTCAGACTTTATTCAGAAATATGAGACATATTAATATATGTAAATGTACATGTATGTACTTACATAGATATCTATAGGATTTAATTTCTTTTTTATGTTTTATTTTAAAAGTAAACATTTATTTTCCCTAATTTAATTATTTGTTGTGTATCTAAGGTAAGTTTCCAAGGCCCCGTTTGTGTTTTCCATGTTGTCTCTACTCCTTTTTGCTTCTTTTAATGTCATTAAAAAGTGGTTTAATCTTCAACACTCATTTCCATCATCATTGAGTTGCTTTTAATTTTTTCTGTTAACCTCATGCGTTTCTCTTTCACGGTGCGTATCTCTGGCTTGAAATGTTTAAAAATAATACAAAAATTTTCTTTAAGCCGTGAAGAAGAATGGTTTGTCAAGACTCATTACTATCCTCCATTGCACATCTGATGCCGAGGCCGGGGCTGGGCTGACTGTGATTCCCGGGGTCTGCTGGCAGTGCTCTGGGGTTCAGTCACTTAGTACGAATATGTCTAAAGAGGAAAGGGACTTGGTGAACTAGCGTGCTTCAGTTTGAACTAGGGTGTTTCGTTTTCTCCTAGGTTCTGCGGTAACTTCTATCCTACTGAAATCATTCTACAGAGAGGTCTAGTTTTTCTAGAACAGCACATCTGCAGGGCTCCAGTGTTGCCCAGTACAACATGTCTGTGTGGGCATGTGCCTTGTTCATACAAGAATGGAAATAATCCCAGGTGGTGGCAGCAATACAGGTTCCCCCGTGCAGGACTGGAGAGAGTGCCCCATTTTCTAGGCCTGGGTGAGCTCAGAAAGGCCTTGTCACACAGACCCCCGTCTCTAGTCACACACAGGCCATTTCCAGGCTGCAATCTACGTGGTCCAAAAAAAAAGCAGCCTGATCTGTATCTCACCTGAGTGGTTCCTCCTGGAGCAAGGAACACACACCCTAATGCCTCACCTGTGCAAGGACTGCAAGGACCCCATTCTTTTGCTAAGTTTAGGACTACTTTCTGCCTGCAGGTCGCTGGCCAATTTGATAGTTCCCACATACATTCCCATTAGCTTCATCATGCCTGTGGGATAGGAAAAGGATCACATCGCTACCCACTTGTCCCCCCTCCCCTTATCTATATCTCTTTTGTCTTTTGGTAAACTCTGTCCTCACTTACTCCAGTTGTCCGTGATTTCATTCTTGGAACCCTGAGATCAAGGAACTGACACAGAGAAATTCCAGCTTCAGCAGCTTAATGCAGTGGTTATAGGCACAGGCTGTGAACCAGAGAGGCTTTCTGGGTTCCCTCTGGTTCATCCCTGACTAGCTGGGTGAAGTCTGGTGTATCTCACTAGCTGGGTTCCATTTGGTTCATCTCTTACTAGCTGCAGGTTTTCAAATGACTTTTGTGTCTGAGCGCCTCATCTTTATCTACCACATGGTCTTTTGGGAGTATCAATGATGTAATATGTTTAGAGCAATTGGTGCATAATAAGCACAACCAGAGTTAGCTAACGCTCTTATTAAGAAATGGTGCACTGCAGTGGTGAAGACTGTAGTCTCTGGAGGCAGGGTCAGACCCCAGCTCTGCTACTTTCCGGTCAGGTGACCCTGTACTACTGACCCCTCTGGGCTTTATCAGCAGGAATGGGAGAATTTTAACAGATGTCAGGTACATATAACATCAGGATGCACCTCATAGAGTTCGGGGAGGCTTTAGATCCATCATACGGTGGGAGTGCAATAGCGTTATTGCTAATTGTAACACTTTGACCAACAAGAAATCTTAATTTGACATAGCACCAAAGTATATTTCCATCTTGATCTATATTACATAATGAGAGATAGTAAAGACCTCTAGGTGTGTGTGACTTGTGAGCATCTAACTGAGGACTCAGTACAGTAATAGCTTAGTGAATACTTTTTAAATGAATAAGTAGCACTGTCGGAAGCTGAGGCGGGCAGATCACTTGAGCTCCGGAGTTTGAGATCAACCTCAGCAAGAGCAAGACTCCATGTCTAAAAATAGCTGGGCATTGTGCCTGTAGTCCCAGCTAGGGGGGAGGCTGAGGCAAGAGGATCACTTGAGCCCAAGAGTTTGAGGTTGCTGTGAGCTACGATGCCACAGCAATTTGCCAAGGGTAAGAAAGTGAGACTCTGTCTCAAAAAAAAAAAAAAAAAAATGGCTGAGTGGCTGAGTATACCGATAGGAACGTTGAGACCTTGGTACCAAGGCTTGCCATTTTGTTTTAATTTGGAAAAATAAACATTGAATTAAATTTGACAACCTTCCCTTCTGTTGGCCTTAACTCATTTACCCTTTCTTTGTTTTCTTTCTCTTGTCATTTTTCTCTTCGTATTTCTATTTTAATGAGACAAGTTATCTACAGGAATATAGCATGAACTGATAGAAATTGAAAGTCCTTTGAAGTCCAATATGAAGATTATTTTCACCCCAAGGGATCTCTAAGACATGCCTAAGGGAGAAGTGGGTGCTTTTCTTGGTGCTGCCCTGAGCGATTGCTCCAGCTGGGAGAAGGACAAAGGCAGGCCCTGTCTGGTCATGCCCCACCTTGACCTTATCTGAACAACTGCCACACCTGAGGAAGGAGGAGCATCCCGTGGACAGCTCAGGCACAATAGGATTTGGAACTTGGTGAGGATTAGAGTAATCTGAGGCTAATTATCACGTCATTCATTGTTAATTGTCTATCAAAGTGGTTCCATGGTGACATCTAAATCATGAGGAAGGCCCAATCCAGACAGCATAAAACATGACCAGAGCTTTTTTTTGTCTCAGCAAGGGGGTTATTAGTTGTCTGTGGTGAGCGTATCTTGCCCTGTAAACTTATATCTTGCTCTTGCTCCGCAAACCTACCTCTTCCTCAATAAACGTGATTCCACACTTGCCTCACTTCTGGTGTGTCTGGCCATCCTTCGGCCAAGAGCACACCCAGACAGCTGCCTGCACCCTGGCACTAGGACCACGCCTCTGTTTGGCTTTAGTATTGTTGAGGATCACTTTAATTACAGCCATCTAACCAAGCTACATGGCTCGCAGTGTTTATTTAAATCATTAGCTTGATAGGGAGAACTCTGAGTTTTAGATTTTCCACCTTATCAGAATCTTTTTTATCTCTTTGGAACCACTGAAAACGATCCTTGCTTTCACAGAAAAGTGCCTTTCAACTTTAAATAGTAGTCATGCCTCATTTCTCTAGCTGTAGACAGTCTGCGTGGAACTCTCGTTTAACCATTTTACTTCAGTTATTATCTTCATTATTGTTGTTAGCAATATTGCTCACTGAGTGCTGAAAGCCTATTCAATACTTTTAAACACATGAATCAAATGTAGTTCCTGCCCTGGCAACTGGTATTCTGGATGCTATAATTGGAATAGCAGAAAAAGAAAAAAAAGGAGGATGAGAACTAATCCGTTCATCTGAGGTTAATATTTTCACACTAGCTTCAGTTATTATTTGTTATTCAGTAAATGTTATTTCTGAGTACCTCTCTTGTATTAAGTTCTTTGAGAAATATAAAAAAGTGAAAGGTACATCTCTTTCCAAGAAAATATTACAATTTACTTTGGAAAACCAAACATGTGCCATGACAAGGCAAAAATTACCAATATAGTATGTTTGTCAATAAATATGTATTTGAGCCTCAGCTAAGTGTCAGGTGTGAAGAGAGAGGCTGTAGGGATAAAGATGGCTGAGACATGTCTCTCTGTTTTAAAGACCTAAAAGCGCGATAAAGAATAAAATAGCATACTACCACTACCACAGCTGATTTTTATCACAGAGATACTGTGTGTAAGTTCCTCTTTTACATGCATTTCACATATTAGCGGCATGATTCCCCGATAACTCTCGGGGGTACATATTACTGTTGTTCCCATCGTACAGATGATGAAACGATTGCGTGGAAAGCCACAGGGACCTGCTCTAGATCACGAGGCTAGTGAGACCAACAGACGTAGATTAACGAAATCAGAGTGAACAGTGACAGCGGCTAGGACCTAGAAAAACCTACCTGAAATAGCTAAATTGTGAGGATATCTCAAAGGAGTAAGAAGAGACTTTCAGATAGAAGGAGAGTCAGCAATGTACAGTGAAGAAGCACTGGTTTAAAGAGGAGAAGGGATGTGGAGTAAAAAGACACAAAACGTGGTTCTGGGCTAGATTTCAGAGGATTATGAGTGGAATGGCTCCACAAATCTAAGAAATTCTGATTGAGATGGACTAAGTAAGGTAAGTGGTATTTTTTTGCCCACTATAATTTTCCAGCTCACTTTGGAGAACCTTGGCATAACTGGCCCTTCAACGTCTGAGAATTAACACGACACTATTGTTTTGCTGGTGTCCGATATTCTACAGGGTTACTATTCAGAGTGGGACACTCTTTTCAGACCACCGCTCATTATACTGCAGATAATACGGGAAAGAATACAGAATCAACCCGTTATCTCCATCCACACTAGTGCCCCTTAACTTATTTGCAAGTTCATCATATCTCTTAAGTTATTAGACCAGTGATGGGATGTATATCAGGACAAGTGATTTTAATGGAGATGAGGGCATTTTTTAGGATTTGCTAAATCACAGGACAATGGCAAGCCTTTGAAAACTAGCAAAGTGATGAACAGGGCGGAGATTAAAAGATAAAGCAAAAAGCTCAAAAGGTAAGTTCCATCAATTTTGTAAGCCTGCCTAGAACAGGCCTAGAGAAAGCTGTAAGGATAGATCTTTCAGTAATGTAAGCACCTGAGTAATTAGTAGGGTAGACAATGAAAGGGCTCCCGAGTGTTATGCCACAATTGTTGAATTTTCAAAAAATGTGAAAGTCATTACATAAGTTCTTGCTTGATTGAAGTTTAACGTGCTAAAAGTATTTACACCATGGAAATTGGAAAATGTTACAAAATATGCTTCTCCCCTTTCCTCCCCTGGCCCCAAGCTCCATCATGATGGAGTCAAAGCTAAAAATAGAGATTGTTTCCAGACAGAAGGTTCAAAGAGCCCACCACGTGCAAGTGAACATTCCCCTTCTCTGTGAAAAGAGGAATTAGAGCTTTGCATGAAGGTAAGAAAAGAATATACTCTTACCTTATCATTCCTGAAAATCTTACAAGGAAATATAAACACCCTGGTCTGATATTTTTGGTTTCCTGCTTTTTTAAGAAGAAAAGATAGAACGGAACATGTGATTCACGGAGTGAAAAGGAACAACTTACAGGAAGGGGCAAAAAGGTTCGGCAGCGCTGTGAGAGGCCAGTGGGGAGGATTGAGAAAGTTCAGATTTTGTGAAGGGTTTTTCAACAGCGAGGAGTTTTTTTAACAGTGATTTTCCTCGCAAAATGATCGCTTTTTTAGACTCTCCACTTTCATCCTCATTCTTCCAGCTCTTCTTTCTCCTTTGTGAATTCATTTAGTTTTCTGGACCTGTTTTAAATGGGAGAGTCTCAGAGAAAAGGAAAGGGTTATAAGAGCCCTTTGAGAAGAACAAAAGCAGATTGTTGGCGAGAAGGTGGTGGCAGAACAAAAGAATTGTACCAAGATTTCAGAACATAGTATCAGTGAATGGCCTTGAAATTTTCAACTTGAGAAGAATAAAGCCACTTAAGCAGATGAGGGGAAAAATAGTTTAATGAAACTAGAAACTATTCATTCCAGTTACTAAACTAAAGAAACGATTAGTGGCTCTCCTCCTTACATTTAAATAGCATGGATAGACTCCTTCAATAATAAATCCTTGCTCTGCGAGCTGTTTGTGGAGTCAAGGAACCTGTCTCACGCAGGTGTTCCATTTGTGAAATGCCAGAACAGATAACGGAAGCTCCAGACACACTGTGCTGTGGTTAGAGGGAAGCCTCTAGACCGAGAGACAAACAGAGGCTTTCTAAACAAAGTATGTTTGTGCTTTAGTGCCGCTTAAAGTGATTCAGTTTGTTTCATTCAGTTACACTTTTTGTGCCATAAATTCCATATGTATACTAATTATACCAGTAAGATTCGAGTTTAACATTGCAAAGAGGGAGCTTGTGAGCTCTGTGAGACGATAAAGCTTTTCTTAAAGGATGCAAACTCAACTTTGGGTCATTACAAATGAAATTTACTGTAGAAATTATTTGCAGAATCGCTGAAGGGCTTGATTTGGCATGCTCATGCAGGCAGAACTCCCATAGAACTTATGGAAAGTTATAGCTTTGTAAATGCAGCTGTCGAAGATGGGCTATTCCTATGCTGAACAGAGGAGGAAAGAAAATGCAGATACAAAAGAGAAAAATGAATGTTTGGGAGCAAGGAGAAAAACATTGGGGCACACACTTGGTTTACACAAGAGACTATGGGAAAAACAAGTTGGGTATTACTTAGGAGATATGGCAAGAAAAATGAGAATAACAACTAAAAATTCCACTGCTGCCAAAGTAGTTGTGGCAGCAGCAAAGTAGTTGTATATACTTCGTTTGTATATTCCTCATGTCAACTTTGGTAAACTAGTACTTTTGCAGCCACTATTTTATATATATATATATATATATATATATATATAGATAGATAGATAGATAGATAGATAGATATGTAATAAATATATATATATATATATATATATAAAATAGTGTCTGAATAAACATATGACAGGAGGTTCAACCACTCTCACATATATATGATGAATACACATATTTGTACTTATTACACATATATAAATAAATACTCCTATATGTGTACAATACATTCATATCCATGCATAAAACGGATGTATAGTTATACCTATAAATAAATATACGCACATATAAAATGGGGCATGAATGGGTAGACAAGTCGTATAACTACCAATTCATAGTTGAATTGCGCGTAGCAGACACAACACACAATGGAATAATTGCATTATATAATAGTACATTTCTCTCCCATTTGTTATTCAACCAATTTCAATTTGGGTATTTCCCTACTTATTATTGAAACATCTCTACTTAAATCTGCAGCCAAAAATAATGTGATTTTCAAAGTTCTCTTTAAAACTTTTAACATGGCAACATTTAACTGATCTGCAACAAGTAACCTTGACCCCTCTCCACATTTTGAAACTCTTTCTTTCTTAACATTCCATTCATCCTTGTCTCCTGATTTCCTTTATCTCTCTGGACATTGTCAGTCTCCTTCATGACCCTTTTGTCCTTTGCTTTTCTAATAAAAGGGGAAGTTCCCCAGAAGTCTATTCCTGTAACAATTCATGCTCTTGGTGATTTCCCCTGTCTCATGGTCTCACCCTCACGTAGACATCAATGACTCTGAAATTCAGACTTGACTTCTATCCTGAACCCAGGTATTTATATAAGTACACTTATAATAAGTTTCTACTTGGGTTTCTTTGCCACTTCAAGATTATCATATCCAAAATTGAATTCGTTTTCTTACAATAAGCAGGCTCCTCCCTCTATCTTCTGGCTCTCAGTTGCTATGTTTTAACACGGACGTACAGTGTAAGTCAGTCCAATCAGGGTAAAACTGCAGTGCCCATCACCTCAGGCATTTATCATTTCTTTGTGTTAGGAAGATTCCAAAGCCACTCGTTTAGTTACCTTAAAAGACATATTATTGACTAAAATAACTTTATTGTACTGTCAAATAGTTTTCATTATGTATAACTATTTTTTGCCACCTGTTAACCATCTTCACTTTACCATACCCTTCTACTACCCTTCCCAACCTCTGGTAACCATCATTCTACTCTCTGTCTTCATGAGATCAATTGTTTTTAAGATTTAGCTCCTGCAATTGAGTAAGAACATGCAAGATTTGTCTTTCTGTGACAGCTCATTTCATTTAGCATAAAGTTCTCCAGTTCCATCCTGTTGCTGCCAATGACAGGATTTCACCTTTTTTGTCTCTATAACATTCCATTGTATATAGGCACCACAATTTTGTTATCCATTCATTTGTGGATGGACCCATAGGCTGATTCCAATCCTGGCTATTATGAACAGTGCTGCAATAAACATGGGAGTGCTGATATCTTTTTGATATACTGAGTTCTCCTCTTTGGGACATTGGTTTCTAGCAGGGTGACTGCAGGGTCATGCAGTAGTTCTATTTTAAGTTTTTTGAGGAACTTCCATCCTGTTTTCTATAGTGGTTGCACCAATTACATTCCCTCTAACAGTGCATAAGGGTTTCCCATTCTCCACATCCTCACCAGCCTTTCTTACTGCCTGTCTTCTTGCTAAAAGTCATTTTAACTGGGATTAGATGATGTCTCATTGGCGTTTCCATTTGCATTTCTCTGATGACTAGTGATGTTGAGCATTTTTCAAATACCTGTTGGCAATTTGTATGCCTTCTTTTCAGAAATTTCTATGCAGAAATTTTTATGCAGAAGCCAATGTTTAAATCGGATCATTTTAATTTTTCTATTGCGTTGTGGAGCTCCTTGTATATTCTAGTTATATACCCTTGTCAGACGGGTAGTTTGCAAATATTTCATTCCAGTTTTTGTGCATTATCTCTTCCCTTTCTTGATTGTTTGCTTTGCAAAGGCTTTGTACTTGATGTTATTCCATCTGTCCAACTTTGCTTTGGAAGCCTATGATTTGGGGGTATTACTCAAGAGGTCCTTACCCAGACCAATGTCTTGGAGTATTTCCCCAGTGTTTTCTTTTAGTAGTTGCATCATTTAAGGTGTTAGGTTTAAGTCTTTATCTTGTTTGGATTTTAATTTTGTATAGGGCAAGAAAGAAGGGTCTAATTTCATTCTTCCACACGTGGTATCCAGTTTCCCTAGCACCATTTGTTGAAGAGACTTCCCTTTTCACAATGTATGTTCTTGGAACCTTTGTCAATGACAAGTTCACGATTAGATGTGTGAATTTATTTGTATTACCTTGGTCTATGTGTGTGTTTTTGTACTGGTAGCTGCTGTTTCAGTTACTACAGCTCTGTAATATAATTTGAAGTTGGGTAATGAGATTCCTCTAGCTTCATTCCTTTTCCTCAGGATAGCTTTAGCTATTCTGGGTCTTTCTTTTTTGCTTCCATATAATTTTTAGGATTAACTATTTCTACTTCTGTGAAGAATGTCATTAGTATTTTGATGAAGATTGCATTGGATCTATACATAACTTTGGGTGGTATGGACATTTTAATGGTATTGATTCTTCTAAGGAGCATGGAATATCTTTTCACTATTTGGGGGTCCTCTTTAATATTTTTTATATAGGGCTTAACAGTTTTTATATATAGATCTTTCATTTCTTTGGTTAAGTTTATTCCTAGTTTTTTGTTTATAGCTATTATAAATGGACTTAGTTTATGGATTTCTTTTTCAGTTTGTTTATCATTGGCATATAGAAATGATACTAATTTTTGGAGTTGATTTTGTATCTTGCAAATTTACTGAATTTGTTTATAAGTTCTAACAGGTTAGTGTGTGTGTGTAAACTTTAGGTTTCTCCGGATTTAGGATCATGCTATTTACATATAAGGATAATTTAAATTCTTCCTTTCCAATTTGGGTGCCTTTCATTTCTTTTTCTTGTCTGATTCTTCTCATTTGAACTTCCAGTACTATGTTGAGTAACAGTGGTA
The DNA here is from genome assembly GCA_963573935.1 of Arctocebus calabarensis. Taxonomy (NCBI): domain Eukaryota; kingdom Metazoa; phylum Chordata; class Mammalia; order Primates; family Lorisidae; genus Arctocebus; species Arctocebus calabarensis. The sequence goes on along the minus strand of CAUYON010127645.1, from coordinate 58,045 downwards.
AAAGTGGGCATCCTTGTCTTATTTCATTTTTTCCCCATTCAGTATGATATTCACTATAGGTCTGTCATATATTGCTTTAACAATGTTTATATTAAGTTCCTTCTATCCCCAACATTTTGAGGGTTTTTATCAGGAATAAATGTTGAATTTTACCAAATGATTTTTCATTATCAATTGATAATATGTTTTTCGTCCTTCTTTTTGTTGATATGATGTGTCACATTGATGTGTACGTTGAATCATCTTTGCATCCTACGATGAATCCCATTCGATCATGACAAATAATATTTTACTGTGTTATTGAATTCAGTTTGCTAGTATTTTGCTAAGAAGTTTTGCATCTATATCAATCAGACACATTGGCCTATAATTTTCTTTTTTTTGTTCCCTTTATGTCTGGTTTTGGTATCTGGGTGATATAGGCTTCATAGAATGAGTGTGGAAATATTCCTTCCTCCTTGATTTTGGAATAGTTTAAGTAGGATCGCTGTTAGTTCTTCGAATGCTTGGTATGAATCCTTGGTAGAATTCAACAGTGAAGTTTTAGGTCCTGGACTTTTCTTGGATGGGAGATTTTTATTATTGCTTTCATCTCATTTCTTGTTATTAGTTTATTTGAGTTTTGGATTTCTTCCTGGTTCAATCTTGATAGGTTATATGTATGTAGAAATGTATCTATTTCTTCCTGATCTTCCCATTTATTAAGAAATAGTTGCTTGTAAGTAGCCTCTAATGATCTTTTGGAGTTCTGAAGTTCCAATTGTAATGTTGCCTTCTTCATTTTCATTCATTTCAGTCTTCTCTCTCTCATGTATTTATTTATTTATTTTTTACCTTGTTTGGCTAAAGATGTGTCAAAAGATTTTTTTTTTTTACCTTGTTTAGCTAAAGATGTGCTTTTTGGTTTTTTAAAAAGCAAGTTTTTGTTTCATTGATTATTTGTATTCTTTTTGGTTTCAATTCTATTTGTTTCTCTTCTGATCTTTATCATTTCTTTTCTCCCACTAATTTTGAGTTTTGACCTGGACCTCTTATTTTATAGTCTGGTTTCTCTATTGGCCTTCTAAATGATCTTCTTTCCTAATTCCCTCCAAATAATTTTTAGGTGGACATGTAAATATAAGTCTGATTTTGTCTCTCGTTTTGAAAATCCTTTAATTTGTTCTAATTGTTTTGAGTAAAGCCCTGATTTACTAAGGATGGCACAAACAGCATTTCATTACCTGTCCTCTGCCCCCCTATCCAGCCCCATATCTCTACACTCCCTTTTTCTCCTTTTACAGACCAACTTTGGAAATTAGTTCAGGTGTTGCTTTCTCTGATATTTCCATTTCCTTTTCTGTTCTTCAGATGTACTCTCAGAGCACCTGAGAACTGTCTCTACTACACAGTTCTCTAGTCCATTGCATTCTTTATTTTTCCTTGTTTATCTTTCCCACTGCACTTAAAAGCTCTTGCAAGGCAAAGATAATTTCTTTGTGTTCTAAGTGTCTTTGTGTCATCAGTATGAAACAATATGTCTATTGAACAACAAGTATTTTGTTAATAGCTGAATTTGAGGCTAAAGAGTGCTAAATCTGTTAGAAATTTTATTTGGGTAAAGGAAATGAAATTTACTCTTTCCCACCCCAACAAATCCACAGTGGATTATTCATGAGCATTTTATACCTCTTCCATGTACTAGAAGTTCACAGGTACGCATTAAGAATTGGTGTGGCAGTTCCAAGATTTTCAGATCCAGGATCTTTAATCTTTCTCCATGGTTAATGCTCTGTTTTCACACTGAAGTTCACTTTGTGATCCAGGATGGCTATTTCATTTCCAGGATGTATATCTGTATTCAACAAAAAAACAAGGGGGAATTAGGGAGAGGGCAAGCCAGGACAATGCCCACTTGAGGGAAATACATTTAAGGCAATTGTTGAAAGCCTCACTCATTCCTTACGGTTGCTTCTTGTTCATCACTATGATCTGCAGGATAGCAGGAAAATATAATTTTTAAGATGGATAAATTTCCTCTTGGAATAAAATTAGCATTGTTTGTATGGAAGGAATAAAAGTAGATTTACCAGGAAATTGTTAATGTTGACATGAACGTCAAAATCAACTGTACCAATGACCAGTTCCATAGGAGTCCCGAAAATAAATCTAATGTGTGAAAAATCCCTGCAGCAAGAGACATGGGAGTGTATGTAAATGAGCTCTGAGAGATGGTTCAGATTTGAGTCAGCTTCAGCACACAATGGCATTTTGGAGCAGGAAAACACCATAATATAGTTTATAATGAAAGGTCAAGGTTGGTAAGCTTGGGGTATTTACTGTTTGCTATTGGTGTTTTCCCTGCCAGACCCTGCACTCTTTCATTTTATTTCTCCAGTACGAAATACCCCTGGTAGGTTTTTGATGAATTATGCTCCAGAATTGATGTTTGGTAGACGGATTAAGGAATAGGTAAAGAGAAATTTTTTGAACACTCAAAACAAGTTTGTTTCATGCATGTGACTAGAAGGCACTGAAGAAATTTGAGAGGAATAATACAATGAAAACGGTGGTTCCGGAGGGCCAATTCATGAGATGGTGATGAGAAGGTCACTGGGAATATTACAGAAGTTCAATTAGAAAAACTGAGTTGAATTAGATGGAAAACAACAGAAAATCAAAAATGGGATGGTTACAGAAATTCTTCAAAGTGATTGCCACCATTTTCCCTGTTGTTCCCTTTCCCTCTTTTATTTTCTCTGTATCAATTATCAGATTCTAATATACTAAAAAATATACTTGATTTTTAAACAGTCTGTATTTGAGGCCAATAAGAACTGCTATGAATTAATGGGTTGGTTTTACAATGCTGGCGGAATATCCAAGCTAGAGAGATAGACCTGAAGTTTAGAAATAAAATCTGAGCTGGAAATACAAATTTAAAAATTATCAGCATAGAGTTATTTACTGAAACTATGAAAAAAAAACCCAGCTCTAGGGAAAGATAATGTACAGCGATTTTTTTTTTTAAGACAACAAAATAGCTACTAAAGATAGGATTTCAAGTGATAATGATCAGTGATGTTTGCAACCATAATACTTTCATCCTCCAGGTGAAATGCATCTCTCAACAAAGCCTAACGTGTAGACTTTTCCTCTCCTTCTCCTCCTACAGTCCAGGGAAGCAGACCTACCCAGACCCCTAGCTTTCTTAAGGCAGGATGGACTCTACATCAGGGCTGGGAATGGGATTCATATTTTTATCTTCAATGTATGAGTCCGTGTTGCTTTTACATCATGTATGTATATTACTATTATTAAACAAATTAAATATACAAATATATCAAAGATAATATTGATTATATAGCCCTGGGTACTGCCGTAGAAGTTAGTTAGATAAAAGTAGTCAGCTTTTGAGATATTGCCTAACAGCAAGTAGACTTGTGAGGATGATCTTGTCTGAGTGAGAGACTGGCTTTATTGAATCAGTTTCTCTTAACTCTCTCTCCTCTCTGCTCTTTGACTCTTTCTTTCCCAAATCTTCCCACCAAGCACATCCTTAGTCAGGTGAGTATTAAATAAAGTTGGGATTCTGGGGCTGTTCTCACTCTGGTTGTGGCAAATAGCAATTTCATTTTGGGTCAATTTCTTCTTGCTTCTGCTGATAGGCCACAAAGTAGCAAAATGGCTAGATAAGCTTAACTTTTCAACTGATAAAATCCCAGTGTGTCCATATGAATGTATGTATCTATATGTTTTCTATCTATCACATTTTCACTGATAAAATATTATTTTCCAATTCATTAACTATTTTAAGTGACAGAAGTTACCGGTTACTAAGCAGAAAATGATCTGTTTCTTATAAAAACTAAATTTCTAATGCAATCTTGTTTGCATGAAGAAAATGCAAAGGGCAATGTTGTAAATAGGACAGATTTAAAAAGAAAGAAATGGCCACAGGACCAGCATCCTACTCACTACATAAATGGTGCTTCTATGAGAAGAAGCTGACATTGTTTTTTGGTTTGATTGTTTGCAATTTTGACTGGGGCCAGGTTTGAACCCACCACCCCCGTGTTATGGGGCCAGCTCCCTACTCTTTGAGCCACAGGTGCCACCCAAGCTGACTTTTTTTTTTTTTTAACCTGATAAAGATAATTGAGAAAAGGGAGCTTTGGGGAGGGTCTGATTGAGGACCATGTTTGCTAATTAGCTGTGGAGCTGAGAAATATAGCAGCAAATACAGTGCCAGGAAAGGGAAGACCCAAAGGCATTGAATATACAGCAAATTCAAGGCAACAAATATTCACCAAGAATCTATTTTGTTATATTTGCCATCAGTGAGAAAGGCATATCTTTTTTTTTTTAGAATTTTCTTTTTGTTTTGTCTTTTTTTTTATTATTAAATCATAGCTGTGTACAATAAAACAAACACGGGGTACAATGTGCTGGTTTTATATACAATTTGAAATTTTTCATCAAACTTGTTAACATAGTCTTCACGGCATTTTCTTAGTTATTGTGTTCAGACATTTATAGTCTAGATTTAGTAAGTTTCACCCATACAGAACAGCATATCTTTAAGAGAAACTTGCACAATGTAAGTTTAGAACAGTTTAGAAGACTGTTTTGTAAAGAGGATTCTGTGTCTTTAGACGTAGATTGTCCTTGAAAGAGAAAGCCAGGTGCAGGCTGGGGGTACCATTACCTTGTAGTTTTTTTCTTTTTCCTAATATTTTCCTGATCTCACTGAGTTTAGCCACACATTTTGGTAAAGTAATGCTTATCACTGAAGAATGATTAACTTTTTTAGTCACAGTCTCAAGAGGAAAGGATTTTGTCCATCATTTTTGTCCCCAATAAGGAGAGGAGTTTAAACTAACAATTAAGTTAGTGGTAAAGGTAATTTGCCAGTAAACTATTGATTTTGTCTGGTAGATCAGAAAACTTGTCAGCTATAAACTATTCATATTTGATCAGAATAAACTTGTGAATATTTTTGAATTAGAAAGTCAAAAATTATTTTAAGCAGTAATTTCTTTGCTTGGGTTTAGAAAACATAATTCTAATGTAATGTTTTTGCACTGAAGACATTCACAATTATGCCATTTATAATTCTGATTTTTATTTATAATATTTATTAAAATAGGCTGTGAAAGTTAGAGGCAATAATAATTACCCCCAAACATTTCTCTGTATTTCCTTTCTAGACTTAACATGTTTTGTAATTTTCGTTTAATAAAAAGTCATTCTCTCATTATCTGGTAAAGTAGCCTGGCACAGGATTCTGGAAGCAAGGCCCAGGCAGGGATTTACATGCTTTTTACCTCTGTTTACATTTGACCCCAGTTTTATCTGCAGAAATTATTTATGAAGCTCTTTTTTCCCCTTCTTGCTTGTGAAGCAGCTCTCGGGTCTGTAAGCCACAAACTAGTGTGCTCATCACGCATATATTTAGCACCCTAATCTCTGCAACCGGTTTTAGCTGCTTGTTCTACTTTTCTTGACATTTTCTTGTATGCTTTTTGACATCTGCTTGCAAACTTCTGCAGCCTTTTCAATCCTGATATTCACTTGTTTCATCTGATGTTGCTATCGTTCTCTTCAGGCGTGCAGATGCGTTGCTTTCCTTCAGTCTTGTCCCCTCTGTCTTTCTAGAAAGATTGTTCCGGAGACCTTCCCACATTACTTCTTATTTGTTTGTTTCTTGCTTGTTTATTGTTAGACTGTTTTCTACCTCCGACTTCTAGCATTTGACAAACGGCATCATACTCTTCCTTTGAGAATACGATGTCTTCAGTTGACTTTTCAATGGAATCCACTTGAGAAAAAGAACACAACAACAAAATGGCAATGCATAGTATTCAAAGAGAATAATATTTAGTATCACCCTTCCCAACTGTTCTGACAGTATTCTTTACAAAACTCTGCTTCACAAGAGAGCTCAAAAGTCTCATGAAATGAACAATTGTCAGAAATGATTTTATAAACCTAAGTAATTAGCAACCTAAGGTACTGCCCCATCAGATGGCATCACCTTGTGTCAACAATCCTTCTTTCTCATCATCAAGGCTGAATTAATCATTTATTTGCCTCTAGTACTGTGTAGATGAACGATGCTTTTTGAGTGTCTGGTAATGAACCCCCCAGTACAGTGCAGTGCTTTCTTCAGATCTCTGATATTTCAAAAGGCAAAATCTTTTGTCTCTCTAAAAATATGCCACCCTCATAATGCAATTTATATCTTTGGAATAGATCCTCTCAGGGCCAAAAGAACACAGCACCCATAATTTCAGGTAAGCCAAGACGTGTCTTTAGACCCTAAAATCATCCCCCATCATGGCTCAAAGATTTGTGAAAGTTTAGATATGATGCTCTGTTTCTGATTTCTGCAACAAAAGCTCACTTGTTTCTATGTTCCAATTATCAGAAGACATTTAGGTAGTAGTTAATTGGTAAAAATCTGTCAGTGCTGAAGGTGAAGCTGCAAGGAGCTCAGTTTTCATCAATGCTGAATGGTGTGATGTCTCTCACATAATATTTAAGTCAGTAGCTTAACTTCCCTTGTATATTTAATGCAAGATAAATTACCAACACAGCATTTTGAAATACTTAGGTAGCTCTGTGCTTGGATTGAGTTTGACTAACGGCAACATGTTTCTTCTAGAAACATAAATTAAAAAATTATCTTCCTACTCGATACTGTCTGTTCTCAAGTCACTAATCACAACTGACCCACAAGGTTTGACTTTTGAAACAGACATTACTTTATTGAAGTGATCTGAATTTATGAAAGATTCAAACAATTATAAATGACCCAGCTATAAAAAATACTCTCCTGTAACCATGATAGTAAAAGTATTCTTCAGAAAAGTTAAAGAACATTTGTCTTCTGCATAAGATTTTGGACATTTTCTTTATTATCTTGGAGGGAAAAAACAAAGAAAAGAAAAAGCACGGTGTTCTGGAAAAATTGATGCCTCCTTGGCTCTTTAAACATTGAGCTAAGTGCATGAGTTATTGAGGTGAAATAAGTTGCTTTCAACAGTTGTTAATATATCATTAATAATCATACATGCAATAAATAACAACATATGAGTTATTTCCTAAGAGATATATGACTGCAAATTGCAGTAACAAATCACAGCGTGTGTAAAGAATGCTCATTACTCTAGTGTGTACAGAAGCTGTTTTAACAACTGTATTCTTTATGGTGAAGCTCACCCTAATTAGCCTTGCAGATTCCTTAGGGAATGTGTGCAGAATGTTTGACATTGTGATGCCGGAGCTAAAGTGGGGGAGGAGGATATCGTTTCTGCACAGAGAAAGCACCAGGCCACAGCCTGGCTTCCTGTTCAGCCACTTGTTTTAATGTATGCATTGTGGTGAAAGTAAATAGCCTTTTCAAACCAGTAGATAATAAGAGTGTTTGGAATTAAATGACTAATTAAATCAATATTAAACATGAAAGCTAGACGGTAATGTGGACTAACAATTTTTTCTCAATGGTATCACTTCCAATATGGAAAGCATATAAACTGATTGCCTGTTTGTGTGTGCTTGAACACCAACATTTGTAGCCACAAACGTAAGAGGAACACAGATCCCCGTCTCTGTTGTGTTTGAAAGTTAAGTGGACTATATGTATTTTTTTAAGTGAAAAAAAAAAAGCAACAAGGTCCAAGCACACAAAAAAGCAGCCTATTTTTTTCCCTTTCAATGAAACATTATATGTGGATTCTGCTGCTCTGTTAGCTTATAGCTTGTTACTAAATCAGACCTTTCCTGCAGTGAAAAAAATTGCATCTTTTCGTTGTAATCCTTGACAGCTTAAAGTTTAATGGAGGCAGTTTTTTTTTTTAAAGGTATATAATGGGTTGACACCATGGAAGGCTGCTGAGAGCTCACAAACTCAGAAATAGCATGAAATGCAATAAGAACAAGCTCTTGCTGATTTTTTAAAATCATAATTTTCTATTCTTGATGGAGAAAGCAAATGAAAGGAACATTTAGCTTTTTTTTTTTTTTCAAGTAGTTGTTTGTCTCATCCTGATCCAGTGATACTCTCCTCCCCTGGAAGAGCTTGAGAATAGGGATGTGTTCAAAGGTAAGAGTAAGGTGATGCAGCCACTAACGGAGAGAAACCGACGTCTCCCTGAAAGTGACAGTGAGGAGAATGCCAAGTGCTGAGATGAGAGCTCAATGAAAGCAAGTAATTTCTCCTCTTTTGGAGAGGAAAACAGGCAAAATTAATCATCACAGTCTGACAGTATCACCCTGTTTGACACCCAAAGGTCACGCTTAGTTACAGCTGCATTACAGATCCCAGAATACCATCTCCAGATAACACATGTTTGAAGTGTATCCGAGGCGGGGCAGAGATTATACCTGTAACAGCCTTGAAAACCATCTTGACAGGTGGCACCAAGACACCTGTTGGGGAGAGATAATGCTTTGGTTTATCTTGGTTTGGTTCTTCTTGGTTTAGGATAATTCTTTGATAAATGTTTGGAATTAAAGTGTGGTCTGTAGTTATAAGTCAAACTTGAAGGAAATGGGACTAAAAATAAGAAAACAAAAAGATGAGGTTTAATAAATGCACAGGAAAATGAGAGGCTGAAAAAGGGAGAGTAGAGGAAGGAGAGGAAAGAAAAGATGGTTTAAAAATGCAAAATGGCACAAAGGTTTTTTTCCTTTACTAACAAAGGCTGTTTTCTGTTTAAGTTTAATTTCTTTGGATGGTTATAAAGCTTCCTCTCCACAACGTTCAGTACAATCTCCCACGTGCACACAAAATGCCTTATATGAGCAGTATTTTACAGAAAGGAAGAAACGCAATCCTCCTCAAATGAATCGACATGAAACAGAGAGAAAGAAAATTCATAGAGGCTGAGGATAACCGCATGGAGTACTGAACAAGGAGAAAGTGGAGTGAGAAGTAGTTCTGGAGAGGAAGCCTGGGAACATAGAGAAAGATCTGGTGGGTAGGGAGGAAGGAGCTGATGCCCAGGGCATGGACATCATCCATGCTCTCCCCCGGGCCTGTGTCTCTGTGGAAGAATGCTTCTGCATCCACAGTAAACACAAGTGCCCCATGAGTCAGGTTTTCTGGAGCTCCCTGGACTATTTTCTTCTCTGCAGCCAGGGCCCAGGAGAGAATGGTCCAGGTGGACGGTGGTGTTCTGTGGTTGGTGGTGGATGAAGCCTAATGGAGTTTCTTCTCTGACATGTATGTCCAGGAAAACGAATATGCTCATTCTGAATTGAGAATTAAGCTCAGTTCACTCAAATTGGGGGCTAGATTCTTAACATTTGAGATTTGGGGAAAAATGAGTCATGTTTTATGACCACACACATCATATACTTACAGGTATTGTATGTGTGTATTTACCTATCTTACTTTTCATTAGGAGCCCATTGAAGCAGATGAAATTACTTGTCTTCAGCATGCTTACTTTACAGTTCTTTTGAAGAAAAGTGGTTACTTTTAGATGAAAGTCTTATTTTATATTGCTCTGTTATACTTTCTGAGACCTTTCTCGTGGATTCCATTAAAAGTCAGTGCAAGTATGAAATCCTTTGAGGTGACAAAATTTATGACCATGGAAATTCTAATACTAATTAATTTTTATTGTTGGTTTTGAGAACAAATTATACTGCTAATTCTCAGGTTGAGTGATTGCTTACTAGAGGACAGTTCGCATTTTGCTTACCTGTTGAAATGAGTAGATTTAAAATATTACTCATCACTTTTCTTTTTTTATTGTGGGGGATTCATTGAGGGTACAAGAAACCAGGTTATACTGATTGCATTTGTTAAGTAAAGTCCCTCTTATAATTGTGTCTTGCCCCCAAAAGGTGTGTCACACGCTGAGACCCCACCTCTCCCCCCTTCCCTCTCTCTGCTCTTCCTTCTCTAACCCACCTCCATCCTTCCCTCTCTCTGCTCTTCCTTTTCCCCACCCCCACCCATCTTCTCTCTCTCTCTCTCTCTCTGACCACCCCACCCACCACATACAAGGTCATTAACTGTCCTCATATCAAAATTGAGTCCATAGGATTCATGCTTCTCCATTCTTGTGATGCTTTACTAAGAATAATGTGTTCCACTTCCATCCAGGTGAATAGGAAGGATATAAAGTCAATTGCCAAAATGTGGAAACAGCCTAAATGCCCACCAACCCAGGAATGGATTAACAAGTTGTGGTACATGTACACCATGGAATACTATTCAGCAATTAAAAAAGATGGAGAATTTTCATCATAGAAAATTTTTGAAAGACTAGAAAAAGCAAGGGTGACACTAAAATTAACAGTAGAAGCTTTCATTAAATGTATCATAAGAGAAATTTCCAGGTGCACACTTTAGTGTTTCTAAAAATAAGTTTATTTAATACATGTTTATTAAAACAAACAGTATTGGAGATAGATACTAGGTGCTCATGGATTTAGACATTGATACTAAAAATTTAGATCTTCAAATTTAAGTTATGGGCTTTTTTTTTTTTTCAGACTAATATCAGGGCACTTAAGATTTGGTTACACTGTTTGCCTTTGTTAGGAAAAGTCCTGGATGATTTGCGTCCTTCCCCCCAGACGTGTGCCATATGCTCCTACATTGTACCCATTGGGTGGGGGTGGGGGACTCAGCAAGTACCTACGATGAAGTCTGGATCTGTTAGAATTTGGGTACCATCTTCACATATTCTTTTAATGTTTCAGTAAATGTAAGCCCTAATCAAAACTTTTATTTGGGTTTATGTTTTTCAGTATTTATCTGCATCTGTATTGAATGCTGAAATTGTGCATTTAAAAATCTACTTCAGTATCTCCTAATTAATTATCATACTAAAAGAAATTTTGAAGGATTGCTGGCCTTCTGATTTACAGTATACAAATATAAATTAATAGATCACAAAATATATTGGGCACTTACAGTGTTTGAAGTCTTCTTTAGCATCAGGTATGATAAAATGTTGAAAAAAGCACGGATTTCTAACTTACATAACGCGTAGTCCAGAAAAAGACATGATACATTTTAGTGGGTTGTAGTAAAAGGCAGGAGGTCCTGCAACAGAACTGAGAGTCGTGAGGAAAGGACAATTCTTGCCGGTTCCTGTGAAGGCTTCCAAGAGCTGACAGATACACTGAGGCTATGGACAAATGCCAGTAAAAAAAAAGACTTTTTAGAAAGCATCCCCTACATTTGGAGATTGTCTTCTGCTAGCACGAAGAACAACTGATTAGAAAGCAAACCTTTTTAACAAACTGGTTAGTACTACTTAAAACACACCACATTTAGTAACAGATAAACAGGCATGGTTAAAAGAAGACAGTGAAGCCACCATTTGTTTCTTAGGGGGATCCGGGTGCCAGCCACTGTATTAAGCACATTTTGCGAATTCTCATTAGTTCCTCTTCCAAACTACCTCCAGAGACAACAAGAGCATTATCCTCATTTTGTAGATTTGGAATTCTAGGGCTTGGAGAAGGAAGCTGAAATCCATAGGTGTGCATTAAATAGAAACTACTAATGAAATAATAGGAAAAATAATATAAATGCAGGGCTCAGGTAACAGTACTGCCCATAATTCTAAAGCCCTGGTGCTGTCAGGCAGTCCACTAACTGGGTGACAGCTCTTACCTCTGGCCTGCTTAGTCAGTGGAACCATGAATCACAAACTTACGGCTGTTCTTAGGAAGAAATAGGCCAACGGAACGTGGAATATTATGAGGTACACGCTCTAAATAGGAAGGCCTCCACATGCTGCTGCTTTGATCAGGCCCTCAGTGTGTCCCACTTGGAGGGCAAAGGATGAGCAGAGACGGAGAAATCGGAGAAGGTTTCAGAGGAGGGTAAGACGGCAGTAAACATTTCCTATGAAGAGCAATAGCGATGTGAGTCCTTGTTAACATAGCCAAGGGCTGCTTTTATTACTTGTTGACTGTGTACACACATTGTATATCCTTTTGAATTTCAATTTTATGTCTGCAGAAGAGGAAAGATGCTCTTGGAACTTTCCTAGAGTATATGGGAACATTAATGAAAGATGGGTCTTACCTTAGGTATAATTGAGGTGGAAAGAGATTCTGTTGCTGTGGAGGGAATGACGTGTAAGATAAGGATGGCAGGGAACACTCAGGGAAGTGCATAATTTGTCAAAGCAGGAACGAGGAGTTGAGAATAGGAGGGAGTATCTGAAATCAGAATGGGGAGTTAGCACTTAGAGAAGAAACCAGGACAGGCTGATGTGGAATCACACTGGCAAGATACAATTTCTCCTCTACTGTTTATTTGTTACATGATGTTGGGTGCTACCGACTATTTCTTTATCTATAAAAAGGGCACAAAATGGTGCTATTTTCTAGCACTATTACGAGGGTGAAATAAATTAGTTCTATTGAAAAAAGAGGCCATCACTTCATGTCTAAACAAAAATCCAAAGTTACTGCTTGGTAAGCAAAGGAGAATGGTTCTTATAAAATATAATTTCCCTGAACAAACTATCAGGGGTTTAAGGAAGTACGAATCTCAGGGATTGGCACACTTTCAGTACCTGGCATGTTCAGGGCGAACTTTAGGTGTGCAGGGGTGGTTACTGCAGTGTGGCTGTTGTTTTGGGGGGACTCAGAGAAGCAGGGCCAGTGGACTGAGGCTGCTACTGTGGCTGGCCTTCAGACATGTGGTTATTGGTGCAGGATTATTGGATAGATTAAGATGGTTCAAAAACTAGATCTCTTGATTACTTGTTACTGCAAACCAAGTGCAAGTAGTCTTTTTTTCCTAGACTATAGAACAGAATATAGGATCATTTCATTTTCAATTCATTTTGAGTACTTAGTACAGTGACTTCTCATAAATGTTTATTATTATTAATATTTCTATTAGAATGGATTGAGAACTTCTTTATTTTCATGTAATGATGAAAAAGGATTATTTTTCTTACAAGATCTACAAAGGACTTTTAGCAGCGGAATGACATGATTAAGTTTATTTTTAAAAAAACAAAAGCCTATCTAGCACTGTGAAGGTCAATGAGAAAAATATATGCATAAAATATATTTTCCTTCTATAGGTATGTATGTGTGAGGAGTGTTGATTTCAGCTGTCTTTTCCATTGAGTCACAGTGGTAAAAAATGAGGAACGGGAAAAGAAATAAAAGTTACTTTATATAGCTAGTGGCAAAAACACCTCCCTCACCAATTTTTACCAATAAAAATAACTCACCTTGGAAGTTGTAAGAGATTTTCACATTCAGGGGTAAAAGGAAAATCAACTAATGCTCTAGTCTAAATTAAATGAAAATTCATTATACAAATTATTGTTGAATTTGAAACAGGTGTTCTCTTCCTACTTAGGAAGGTAAGAAATGAGAAAATTGCCAGAGATTTGTTATTGATTTAAAGTGTTCTTAAAGTCAGGAAAAGTTAGTTCTCAGAGCTACATCTAAGTTTTCTGCTCATGAAGTCCTCTTTAATAAAGAGAATTTAAAGATTGTCAGAAATAAAATAAATAACAAAGAAAAAGATGTGTCACTTGTACTATTTGGCTCTGCAAGATGGCTGTCCAAAATAGGCAGGGAATTGAGATCCAAAAGAAATTCTTGATTTATTAGTTGGTGCCACCCAAATAAAGGTGTCTCTAGTCTCTGCATCACTATGAAAATGCCCACTTCTACCCCTAAGTGAAATGCAGAGATTAAAAGTCTGGGACAGCTATGGGGAGCCTTCTCAGAGGCTTTCATTTCATGGCCTGAGAAGGGAAACATTACAGTGAATCTGTTGGCAGGAAATGTCTTCACAAAACTATCTGTTTTCCTGCACCTGTAAGAACACCTATGAGTTTCGATTAGAAGCAGACTTTCTTCTTTTATATTGATGGCACTTAGAGGAGACTCAAGGGGTCAGAGTATTCTTAAAATTCTCAAACTGACCCCTTCTACCATTTGGAAGTGTTGTTCTCTACAGAGCTGTCCCCAGCATGACCCAATTCCCCTGCAGTGTCTGCTCCTGAAAGCAATGACGCTTCATGGTAACCCCATGCTCACTCTGACGCCAGCAGCAAGGCCTGGAAGAAGAACATACTTAAAGTCTATGTCTGACTGCCAAAACTAACTCCAGCTCCAGTAAATCAAGTTTTCAGATATCAAATACATTGTGTAGTTGCTGTGTGATTTGCCCTTTCCCTGTGCAAATTTGCCTTATTTAAATTTGTGTGGTCACTGTAAACCCTCACTCAGGTATCTGCCACAAAAGACAACTGTGCCTTAGCTGTCTGCTGGGGAAAACAAAATTTGAGTGGACTTACTGGAGTATGGGTGTGCTGTATTTTCATATTGAAACATGGGAAACTTTGACCAGGCACTAGTGGCCTTCCTCCAGCAACTTACCCCAGTAGGGGGGCCTCTACTGTAAGAACAAACGTGATCCATCAGATTAATCAGAGATCGGTGCTTTGTTGTGAGTCTGCCATAACCAACAGATTTTGAAGGGGTTTAAGACAGATTAATTATTCCCAAAATTCTGTAGAGAGGCGGGTAACTTTAGCACATACATGAATGCTAAAGTTACACTGTGCTGTTCAGCACATAGTGAAGATGTCATAAATGTCACAGAAGGGTGGCATTGGCATAAGCAAATAGTTGTTAAGACAGAATCAAGAAGAAAGTCCTACTCCGCCTCTGGGACTGACCCCTACTTATCTCTCCAGCATCCTGCATCACCAACCTTTCTCATTTAAACTTGAAATTCCAGCTACCAGCAGTACTATTCATTCCCAAAAGCATCTCTTGGGGGTTCTTTTGTTCTCTCCTGGATTACCAGCTATTCATCCCATTCATTCTCAACTGAGTTACTTTGACAAGTCATGCCTGAAGCACATGCAGCTCACCACCTGCAGCTAGGTGACTCTCCAGTGGATAATAACTACCCTATAATTTCCTTATTGTAAAGTTTATCCTGCAGTTAATAGTTTCCATATTATATAACTCTTTCCCCTATAAGGCCATAGCCCTCTGAGGTCTAGAAACACTAGCATCTTGTTCACTACTGTATCAAATGGTTACTCCTATGCCTGGCACGTTGTCAGTACCCTAAGTATTTGTTGATTAAATAAAGGCTTACATCTGAAGCATGTGTAAGTTGATCAAGTGCTTTACAAATGGAATATCACTGAGTAAATATGGTCGTACCCTCCATCCCTATAAATCACTGGAGTTTTAACATAGTTTTAAGTTTAAGTAGTTTAAGATGACCAGGGGTGAGGAAACTCCATTTTTCTTCTGACAATCCCAGTTGGATTATCTCAGAGAATCCTGAGGCAGCCAATTCAGTATAAGGTATGTTCATTTTGATAGTGGGTTCCTGTGAGCTGTCAAACTTCTTCACAGTATTATTCATTACTACAACTATAAAGAACAACTCTCTCTCTGGCCAAATCGTGTCCACTGCAAATTGTGGACAAACGGTGAGCCAGTTTTACCAGACGCATTAACGTATCAGACTTGTTATTTCGTGGTCAGAGTAATATTAGTGTTACTTCCATCATGAGATTTTTATTTCATTTTATCCAATGAAGTTCCAAAATGTCTTTTATAAGAAGTAGTAAAGCAAGTTTGCTTTTCTAATGATGCATAGTCAATTAAATCTGTTGACTCACTTCATGAATCCTATGTCATTCAGTAATGTCTCTGTATCTGGATCAAGTTTGGAAGCCATAGCTTGATACAAAAGCTTATACTTATTCCAATTTGAAGATATATGGCCTTGCCTGGAATAATTTTCAGAAGTACAAATATGGAAATGCTTTATTCACCGATTTTCTGGAGGGAATAATGATTTTTTAAAAAGCATGTGCTTTTTTTTTTTTTAAATAGATGATAATGAATGTAAATCATTTTACAGAACAATGGGAGCTTATTTTCACATTTGTTTGGGATTAAACCACATCCATAAACTGCTTCCACATGTATGCTAATTAACTCTGCAGCAGAACCAACCACCCTACTTGGAGGATTATAGACAAAAGCTTTATGAAATTCTACCTTTTCAGTTCCACATTTATCAGCATACTTCTGCTCTCTAAGATTCAGTTATTAAGTAGGTCTATTTGGGGTCTCTCTTAGCTCAGGGCGTTGGCAATAAGATATGAAATCTTTCTCTCTTAGATGAAAAGATCGAACACAAATTAGCCTGATATAGACACATAGTTATTATTATTTGTTAGTGACTAGGAGTACATATAAAATGAATTAGTGATTTTCTTTTTTTTTTTTTACTTGAGCAATAATAATAATGCAAAAAAAGTTCTCAGATAAGAGTACTTTGACTCTGAGGTTCAGTATGGAGTCAACAGTTAACTTCTTTTTTTTCAAAGTCTCAAAAAATAGGCAACTAATATTTATGAATGAAAATAGAAGATAATTTCAAAAAACAGATCATGCCAAATCTTATAGATACTAGAAAAAGAAGAAATACTTCAAAATCATTCTACTTCATCTGGATATACCTGATATTAAAATTAGAACAAATATATTATTATAAAAGGAATTACAAACATATTTCACTTATAAATGAGGCTGCAATATCCTAAACAACATATTAACAAGTTGAATTAAAAATTAATATTCAAATAATGTACTTTGGTCAAAATTAAATCCAATTTATGTGAGAGTTAGTCACTATTTTCTTTTATTTTTTTTCTTTTCCTTTCCTTCACCCCCTCCCTCTTTCTCTCTCTGTCTGCTCTCCCCTTCACTGATGTCCCACCATGTCATTGTCATCAATTGTCCTCATACCAAAGTTGAATACATAGAATTCATGCTTCTCCATTTCTATGATGCTTCACTAAGAATAATATTTTTCACCTCCAGGTTAATACAAATGCTGCAAATCTCCATTTTTTTGATGGCTGAATAGTATTCCATTGTATACATACACCACAGCTTGCTAATCCATTTTTGGGTTGAGGGGCATTCAAGCTGTTTCCACATTTTAGTGATTGTAAATTGAATTGAGATAAATAGTCTAGTACAAGTGTCTTTATAATAAAAGTTTTTTTTTTTTTTCCTTTTGGATAGATGCCCAGTAATGGGATTACAGGATCAAACAGGAGGTCTAGGTTGAGTTCTTTGAGTTTTCCCTATTTCCTTCCAAAAAAGGTTGTATTAGGTTGTAACCCTAACTCTACAAGTGCTCCTTTCTCTCCACATCTATGCCAGCATCTGCAGTTTTGAGATTTTGTGGTATGGGCCATTCTTGCTGGATGGTTTTAATTTGCATTTCTCTAATAATTAGGGATGATGAGCATTTTTTCACATGTTTGCTAGCCATTGGTCTATCTTCTTTAGAGAAGGTTCTATTCATGTCCCATGCCCATTGATGCATAGAATTGTTGAGTTTTCTTGTGGATTAATCTAAGGTCTTTATAGATCCTAGTTATTAAGCTTTTGTCTAATTCAAAATATGCAAATATCCTTTCCCATTTTGTAGCTTGTCTATTTGCTTTGGTTTTTGTCTCCTTAGCTATAGAGAAGCTTTCCAGTTTAATTCTATCCCATTTTTTATTATTGCTGTTGTTGCTATTGCTATGGCAGTCTTCTTCATAACATCTTTCCCCAGGCTGATATCTTCCAGTGTTTTTCCTATTCTTTGAGGATTTTTATTGTTTCATGTCTTAAATTTAAGTCCTTTATCCATCAGGAATCAATTTTTGTGAGTGGAGAAAAGTGCAGGTCCAGTCTCAATCTTTTACATGTGGATATCCAGTTCTCCCATCACCATTTATTGAATAGGGATTCTTTCCCCCAGTGGACGCTCTTGCTTGTTTTATCGAAGATTAGGTGGTTGTAAGTTGTTGGTTTCATTTCCTGGTTTTCTACTCAATTCCAAATGTTTATGTCTCTATTTTTGTGCCAGTATCATGCTGTTTTGACCACTATGGCCTTGTAGTACAGCCTAAAATCTGGTAGGCTGATACCTCCGGCCTTGTTTTCATTACTAAGAACTGCCTCATTACTAAGGGTTTTTTTCTAGTTCCATACAAAATGCAGAATCATTTTTTCCAACCCTTGAAAATAGGATGTTGGTATTTTAATAGGGATGGCATTGAATTGGTAGATTGCTCTAGGAAGTATAGACATTTTAACAATGTTGATTATGTCCAGCCATGAGCATAGTATGTTCTTCCATTTGTTAGAATTTACCTTGCTTAAGGTTTCAGAATTTTCTTTAGAGAAGTCCTTCACCTCTTTCCTTAGGTATATTCCTAACTATTTCATTTTCTTTGGGGCTATCGTGAAGGGAGTGTGTCCTTAATCAGCCCCTCATCTTGGCTTTGTTGGCGTATACAAAGGCAGCTGACTTATGGACATTGATTTTATATCCTGAAACATTTCTGTATTTTTTATGACTTCCAAGAGTCTTGTGGTTGAGTGTTTGGGGTTCTCTAAGTGTAAGATCATATCATCAACAAAGAGGGAGAGTTTGACCTCCTCTACTCACATTTGGATGCCCTTTATTTCCTTGTCTTGCCTAATTGTATTGGCTAGAACATCCAACACTATGTTGAATAGTAATGGCAACAGAGGATAACCTTGTCTGGTTCCAGTTCTAAGTAGAAAAGCTTTCAGTTTAACTCCATTTAGTAAAATATTAGCTGTGGGTTTACCATAGACAGCTCCAATCACTTTAAGAAATGTGCCACCCATGCCTAAACTCTTCAGTGTTCTAATTAGAAAAGGATGTTGGATTTTATCAAATGCTTTTTCTGCATCTATTGAGAGGATCATATTGGCTTTATTTTTGCTTCTGTTGATATAGTGAATAATGTTTATGGATTTACATATATTAAACTAGCCTTGCATCCCTGGGATGAAACCCATTTGATCATGATGTATGACTTTTTTATGATAAGCTGTAATCTATTGGCTAGGATTTTGTTGAGAATTTTTGCATTTCAGTAGTGAAATTGGTGTAAAGTTCTTCTTTTTAATTGGGTCTTTTCCTGGTTTTGGTATCAGGGTGATGTTTGCTTCATAGAACATGTTGGAAAAGATTCCTTCCTCCTCAATTTTTTTGGAATAATTTCTGCAATATAGGAATAAGCCTGTCTTTGAAGGTTTGATAGAATTCTGGTGTGAAGCTATCTGGACCAGGGCATGTTTTTGTTGGGAGATATTTTATTATTTCTTTGATCTCAGGGGTTGAAATTAGTCTGTTCAGGAGATCTATTTCATCCGGGCTAAGTCTATGGAAAGGGTGTGATTGCAAATATTGATTCATTTCCTACACATTGTCAAATTTCTGGGCACAGAGTTTCTTGTAGTATTCAGAGATAATCTCTTGTATCTTGGTGGCATCAGTTGTTATTTCCCCTTTATCATTTATCATATCTCAATCTCTGATTGAGATTACTAGAGATTTTACTTTTTTATTTCTAGTTAGTCTATTTTATTTATTTTTTCAAAAAACCAACTCCTTATTTCATTAATTTTCTGAATTATTCTTTTGTTTTCAATTTCATTAATATCTGATTTAATTTTGGATATTTATTTTCTTCTGCTGAATTTAGACTTAGATTGTTCTTCTTTTTCCAATTCCACAAAATAGCTTGTGAGTTTGTTGATGTGTTCTCTTTCTGTTTTTCAAATGTAGGCTTTTAAAGTGATCAATTTTCCTCTCAGAACTGCTTTTGCTGTATCCCACAGGTTTTGGTAACTTGTATCTTCACTATTGTTATACTCAGGGAAGTTAATGATTTTGTTTTTTATTTCTTTCTGCACCCAACTATCATTCATCACAAGGTTGTTTAACTTCCATGCCTTTGTGTGAGGTTGAACATTTTTGTTGTAGTTGAGTTCCACTTTTAGTGCTTTGTGGTCTGAGAAGATACAAGGTAAAATTTCAATTCTTTTGATTCTGTTGAGGTTTATTTTATGTCCATGGATATGATCAATTTTGGAGAATGTTCCATGGAATGATGAAAAGAATGTATATTCTTTATCTTTAGGATGGAGTGTTCTATATACTTCTATCCAGCACAGTTGTTCTAGGGTCTCGTTTAAATCTGTTATATCTTTGTTTAATTTCTGTTTAGAGGATCTGTCCAGCTCTGAGAGAGAGTTATTAAAATCCCCTGTTATCATTGTGTTATAGGATACCATATTGCTCGGACTAACTAAGGTCTGTTTCAAGAATCAGAGAGCATTTAAATTGGGTGCATAAATATTTAGAATTGAAATGTCTTCTTGTTGTATTTTTCCCTAGACCAATATGAAGTGGCCATCATTGTCTTTTTTGACTTTAGTAAACATGTATCTGGAAATAAGGCTGCAATCTTCTTTTCTTCTGAATTTCATTTGCCTAAAAATTTGACTTCCATCTCTTAACTCTGAGTTTTAATTTGTCTTTTGATATGATGTGTGTTTCCTATAGACAGCAAATAGATGACTTATGATTTTTAATCCAATCAGTCAATCTATGCCTCTTTACTGGGGAATTCAAGCCATTGACATTTATTGAGATAATTGGTAAGTGTGGCGCATTCTATTCACTAAGTCCATTGCTTAGTTTTGTCTTTTGCATCATTGCGGTAGCTAGGTTCTGTCCTTTAATTTCTGGGTGTTTACTTTGCTAAAGGTCCATTGTGATGGCAGTGTCTAGAACGGGTTGAAGTATTTCCTGTAAAGCTGGTCTTATTGTGGCAAATTTCCTCAACATTTTCATATCAGTAAAAGATTTGATTTCTCCATCAATTTTAAAGCTTAGCTTAGCAGGATATAGAATTCTGGGCTGGAAATTATTCTATTTAAGTAGATTTAAGGTAGATGATCATTGTCTTCTGGTGTGAAAAGTTTCATTAGAGAAGCCTGTGGTCACCCTGATGGATTTACCTGGCTCAGTTGGTGCTTACTCCTGGCAGCTTGCAAAATCTTTTCTTTTGTCTTGCCTTTAGATAGATTGATCACAATGTGTCTTGGGGAAGCTCTATTTGAGTTGAGGCGACCAGGAGACTGATATCCTTCTGCAAGGAGTAGTCCAGAATCTTTGGTGATATTTGGGAAATTTTCATTTATAATATTCTCTAGAAAGGCTTCCATTCCCCTGGGGCATTCTACTTCCCCTTCTGGGATACCCATAACTCATTTCTTTGAATGCTTTATAAAGTCCCATAATTCTGTCATTGAATGTTCTGCTTTCTCTCTCTTCTTTTCTGCCTCTTCAACTATCTGAGTTATCTCAAGAGCTTTATCCTCTACTTCTGAGATTCTTCCTCATGATCTAATCTGCTGTTGATACTTTCTATTGCATCTTTAAGTTCCCTAATTGACTGCTTCAGCTCTTTCAGCTCTGCTATATCCTTTCTATATTCTTCATATCGTTCATCTCTTATTTGATTCTGTTGTTTGGATTTCCTTTTGGCTATGTTCCACTTTCTCAGCATTTTCCTTCATTGTTTTCATCATCCCCTTCTGTCATTTCTAACATTTCTTTATAGGTAGAATCCTCAGCTCCAGCTACCTCACGGTCCCTTGAAGGAGTTGCTCTGGACTGGTATTTCATGTTGCCAGAATTTTTCTGCTGATTCTTCTTCATGAGTGGTTTCTTGTGTCCATTTTCTTGCCCTAATTTTCCTTTCACTTCCTCTTGCTCTGTAAATTTCTGTGCCTCTGGCCTAAAATTTTAATGAGTCCTTTTGATATGGGACCAAAAGGATGAGAAGGTTGAAGAGCAAGAAGGGGAAAAAAGATTTTAAAAAGAAAGAAAAAAGAGAAAGAAGAGGAGGTAAGTAAAAGGAAATAGACAAAAATAAGAGAAGCACAAAAGAAGGAGACAGGAGTAATATAGGTGTATGGTAGGATACTTTGATCCAACTTTAAAAACCCCCAACCTCTGGGGGTGCTAGGTGGGTGGTTCCCTTGAAGTCAACAGCTCTTTGCCAGCCTGATTAGACAGTGTATTCCACCTCCACCAGGTAGAGAGGAAAGACAAAAATACTATAAATCAAAGTGAAACAAACAAACAAAAACCCTTATGGGATAAAATTGGGGAAAAAAACAAATAATAGGGGAAGAAACACTGACAAAAATGAAATTCTAATTGTTAAAGAAGGCAAAAATGGAAGATTGTATTTAAACTAGAATAGTGAAAAAGTGGGAGGGAAGAACAAAAACAAAAAAAAGAAAGAAAAATGTAGAGGAAAAATGTTGAAATTAAGAGAAAAAAGCAAAACAATAAAACAAGAACCCCAAAACCAAAAATCCATAGTATATATATCTTCCTGAATATTGTCCAGGCAACAGATAATCTTCTGAGGTATGAGATGTTAATTACAATATTGATACAGCTGTACGAGATGGTGACTGGAGGCGTCTGTTAATTTCAGACCCCTGCAGGCTTGGGAGCCCAGATGTGTCCTCAGCCTGCTTAAAAGACACTCTAAACTGTGAACCTTGGCTAAGCAGAAGCTTTCTAAGGAAAGCACTTACCACTGGGATATCTCTAGGCATGGTTGCCTGCTTATCCGGTGCACCAAAACTGGTCTCACTCTATGCCCCTGAGGGTCAAGGCTATAATCTGCCAAACACTTTGATCTCCACTCTTCCCCAGCATCTCAATCCCTGCCTTTTGGCAGCTCAGTCACTAGATTACTCGCCCAAGGTCTCCCAGACAATCAGTGAACTGCAATCTGCAGGGGCAGCCCACAGCTGAAGGACTTTAGGTCCTTTTTGGCTCAGTGGCTCAGTCCAGGGCCCCAGACAATGCCCAAATTTGTCTGCACACCCACCCAAGATCTCCCAAGGCAGTTCAGTCAAGTGCTCAAGTCCAAAAAAACCAAAACAGGTTATAGGTAAAGCTTTTCCTGCTTGAAGTCTCACTGTTGCTATGGTTACAGATGCGGGTAGCCTCTGACTGAACAAATGCACCTACCACTTGCCAGTTTTCCACCACTTTTGTCCTCCTCTTGGGGTCCAGAAGTCTCTTACTAACTCCCTATGTCGCCAAAGGGAAGTTTCTGGGGAGAACCCACCAGCCAGAGATGCCTGGATTCTTCTCTCTCCAATCTCACTGCACCCAGTTGCACAGAACCTGTTACTTGACTGCCAGCTTGCTCGAATGTCCCTGAATTAGTGATTTTCTAGCTAATACATCTTATGGTAAAAAAACTATCTCTTTCATTGATATTAATGGCACCATTGCTGGCAACCCCAGAACGTATGCAGAACTCAGGAGCTGAAAGTTATAGGTCAGACATGAGCAGTATCATTGTGATGGCTTCAGTAGGTTGTAATGGGTTTGAGCCCTATTTGGAAGGACTTGATTGTATTTGATGCTTATTAGTCAGCTGCAAAAGAGTAAAATGAAAATGTGCAATGAGAGAAATGTTCTAAATATAAGTCTTATTTATTACCACAGATTACCAGGGAAATGGATTGCCATATTTATTGTAAGAATCTTCTTTATTTGCTCATTATGTTACTGTTTTGCTTCACTTTGGTTTGGAGTATATATGTAAATTAAAATTTTAAGAATTTCAATAGTGTCCTGTTCTACTTTGAAATATAGGTCAGACACCTCAAGATAGCCACTCTTTCTATAGTTTCCATTACCTTTGTATAATTTCCATAACAATTTAGGTAATAATTATGAGCAAATAATGTGAGTGATCATATTAACTTACATCTTTCAAGTTTCCCAGGCTAACACAAAATCTCAGAACTCCCATTGCTTCATTCTTTCATTTATATACTTATTCAACAAGAAATTGCTGAACATGAACTCTGCCAGATACTGTGCAGACGTTGTTACTTACACATGTACATAAAATAAAAGTGATGTGTTACTTTATTTTACAGAGCATAGTAAGGTGTGTGTGTATGTAATTAAAAATTGTGAAAAATTTTGTGAGGGAAAGATTCAGAGGAAATTAAATAGAGTGAAGTCTGGGCAAGGTCAATTTGAAAACTGGCACCACTGACCTCAACAGTTTCACTATGTTAATGACATTGCTTGATTTAGTAAATACCTAACAAGTAAGAAGGAAGAATATTTTGTCTTTAAAGGTACACACTCTGAGTGTTTTCAGGGTGATTTTTTTCTGCAGTATGTTGGCCACTGGCTCCAAAATAACTGAATGAGAAAATCCTCAAAAAGTAAAACCATGAAAGTGACAAGTTGTCTAAAGCAACTGGCTCTTCACCTTGTCCTTCGCACCCCCTCCCCTGGGCTTGAAACAACCCTGTATAAATTCACACTCATAAGATTCCTCACACTCATTAGAGATGTGGAAATATTATGAGACAATACTACAGTTAGCCTACTTGGACCACAGAACTATTTTAAAATGGAGTTTCAGATTTAAGTAAATATTTTAGGCTTTTTGTGTTTTATTTGGCAAAATTGATATTAATGGAAGAAATAGGTTAACATTAGCCTAGTTAATATTGCATCATATACACAATTCCTTCTAAACATTATTTCCCATTGTCTATAGAACTATTTATACTTTAAAATATTATATAGTATCAGTTATGCATTTTTATACATTTTGATGGCAAAAAATTTGGAGAATTGAACATTTATAGACTGAAATAATCTAATGGAAAATGAAAGTTTATTTTACACCAAATATTTCTACATTAAAAGCAAGTTATTTTTTAAAATTGGTGTAAAAAGAATCTTCCAAATTACAACCTTATTAGTTTTCTTGACTATCCTGATCTTTATGTTGCAAAAGATTGTGAAGTATCTATTTTATCACTGTGTCAGATGGATATTTTGGATTGTGATAAAAGGAAGAGTATTGAGATGAATTTTAATGCCAGTGTTTTTTTCCACTTTACAAAATTCCAGATATATGTGTGTGTGTATGTATATATATGTATATTGGTTCATCATATTAGTTCATATATAGATAGGTAAAAGAAAAAAATTCTGGGTCATAATTATTATCATCCACAACAGAAAGAAAAGACATTTATCTTATCAGAACACAGGATCCACTGAAATAGGTCTGAAAGGGTCTGAAGCTGCTGACAAAACCACAACACTAGGCCCAATTAACAATACCCATTTTTTAATTAACAGTTTCTGACTCTTTGCCATTGAAATATTCACGCTCTAGGTGTGAAATGGCAACCCCCATTTGTCATATCTGTCAAGATTAATTTTGAAGTCCCATGATCTTCCTTCCACGGGATGAAAGTGAATAACTAGAACACACTTCGTACCTGCCAAAGTTCAGTTCCAGGACAAAAACTAGGGAAATAGAACCCAGAAAAATGGTTCGGTCAGCTTTAATAGTATAGCTCTTATCAATCATTTTCATGTCACTTTTAATGCTACAAACTATGCCAAGATTAATTACATATTTTGGGAGAGGGCGTAGGAGACATTTGAAACTTGTCTTTAATTCATTTTCATTTTTTCATTAAAAAATGTATTGAGTGCCTAACATGCATCAAAAGGTAACCTAGGCTTACCTTCACAGATTATATTTAATCCAGAGATCATAAATGTAAGCAAGACAATGTCTTCTGGAGAACATCACAATCTGATAAAGAAGAAATGAACTGCCAAATGTTTGTGTATGTACGTATTAGGAATGATGATATTGTGTCTTTATGAAGAATTTTAAGTATAGCCGCATCAGTGATAGTGTGGTTGGGAAGATAGTGAAAATAAGAATAAAACACAAACAAGTTGCTTAACCCTGTATAAAACTTTCTGTAAAGGGAATGTTTTACATATGGAGTTTGGATTTAGTATTAATGTTGGAATTGTAATCATTTATGTATATTTTTCTTGAGTATCTCATAAAATAGTATTTTTTGTAAATAAATGATATGGTATGGATTCTTACTAGGATTCTTACCATTTGATGGTAAGATGGATTCTTACCATTTGATCCTCCCAATGTTATGAAGCAGTTGTGATATTTTTATTAAACACACAAGGATATTCAACTCAAAGACCTGATTGTCTTAAATTAGAGAGTTGGTAAGTGGTAGAGAGTGCTATTATAGAATCCATTGACACATCTATTCATACATTTATTTATTTAATGATCATTCTATGCTTTGATGTATTGGGGATCGAAACATAGAGGTGAGTAGAGCATTTGCCCTGACCTCAAAGCATTTACTATGGGCCCAGGTGGGAGTTGTGCTACCTAAGAAATCACGAGACAGAGGGAAAAATATTAGAAACACATCCTATCAAAGATTAGGATAGTACAGTCTTCCTGTAGACTTCAGGAATGACATTTTTTTGATGGATTTTATAATTTTTTCCCCTCCATATCTGCCTTCTTCGTCTATTTCCTGCAAAACACTATTATCATTAGCCAAGAAAAAAAATCTAAAAACATTGCATTGTTCCAATGCTCAAGAAGCTTATATTCTAATTAAAGAACAAAACACCACCCTTGAAGCGACAAAGAGCTGTGGAGTTTTCTAGGTTGTAATCATTGCCTATGCCTCCATTTAAACAAAAGGGAGAATAAAGGGCTCTCATGGAGAAGCTGTCTTAATTCTCCAGCACTGGAGAATTTACTGCTGCTAAAAGGGGAATTAAATTGCACGTGTCAGGGTGAAAGGAAACTGAAAGAGGCTAAATTCAGCAAAAATTGAATACCTTGAAATGTACTGATTTTTGTTTTTGTTCTTTTTTAATTTTTTAAGCACCATGTTTTTGGTGGGCAGGAAGATCAAAGAGATAAAATCCCTGCAAGATGTAACTGAGATTAGAACTACTGCCATCAAGATTCTGACACAGAACATAGATACACAGCGACATAACCACTTGAAAGTTTGAGCCTGTCTATGAAAAAGTCATATATTAATAATAAAGTTGGCAATAACTTTTCCCACTTATTTTATATGTTAATTGTTAAAATGCTAGAAAAAAGTAAGTAGGCAAAAGGAGAAGAAAATCACATGCATAAATTTTCTACTGCTGATTGGATGCATGGCCACATTTTAATGTGATTCTATCACAGATGATTTAACACAAATTTTATTGTCTTATGCCAGGAATATCATCTAGTGTTTTCTTTTTATTGGTTGTATATTATTCTTGCAGTCTACTTAAAATACTTCCATCTTTTCACTATTGTAACAATAAGCATACTCATGGCTAAATCTGTTATACTTTCATGATTGTTTCCTTATGATTGATTTCTGAAATTTAACTATTCAATCAATGGGTGATAAATGTCTTCATACTTTTGATATGTATGGTCAATTCTCTCACAGAAAATATACTGATTTGTGCCCATGCTGGTACTGTAAAAAGTTATTTTCTCCAAATTTGGAGCTTCATTAGCTGTCATCTCCAGAGTTTAAGGCAATATTTTTATTTGATTGTTTTCATTTACATTTATTAATTATTGACAATGTAAAATTCCTTTCTCTGCACTTCTTCCTTTGTTAATTTTTTCTTCTTTGTCCAAGTTCTTACTGGTTATTTTATCTTAATTTAAGAGGAAAATGTGCATTTTAATTATTCTTTTTGAAATATAATTGTCTTTTTTAATTAATTGGTTCAGGTTCACTGAGGGTACAAAGAATTATGTTACACTGTTCACATTTGTTAGTAAAGTCCCTCTTATAGTTGTGTCCTGCCCCCCCAGAAGTGTGCCATGCACCTTAACACCCCATCCCCTTCCCTCTTCCCCTCTCCCTGCTCTATCATTCCCTGGCATTTTAATGATTCTGATTCTTTGCCCTCATATATATTCCAAATGTGATAGGGGTTTTTAATTTTTTTTTTTTATACTGATGTTACAAAATATTTTTTACTTTGGTAAGATCATATATAATTTTTTTTGAAAATTTGAATAACAGAATTAACATCTCCATTTATCATAGTGTTCTTATCTATGTCTTTAATTCATCTATAATTTTTATGTGCAGTATTGATATAGGAATCTAATTTTATTCCCCAATGGTTAATTATTTTCCCAATGCTTTTAATTCTTTCTCCACTGATGTAGCATGCAGTCTCTAGCGTGCCCTTAGTTACCACTAATTTATGTAGTATTTCTGCTTCTTTAAAATACATTAAATCTTTAAAGTAATTTTCACTTATGGCATAATGTTACTTTAAAAAATATTTTGCAGTTAATATTTCACATAAATCTTCCAGAAAATCATTTGAACAGCTTTGTTATACATAAAAAGACAAACTTTCTGATATATTCTTTATGATTGTATTAAGTTCATAGATTAATTTAGGGAACAACATCTTTGTGCTACATAGTCTTTTTATCTATGTATATAATGTCTCTTGCCATCCATTCAGTTTTTTTTTCTGTCTTCCATAGGAAATTAACAACTGTCAGTCCTACAAGTGCTTGTATTAGAGAAACCCTAGAATATTATTATGCAGGACTGCAAAAACTGCTGTAGTACCCTTACACAAAGGTTAATTCAATCTTAATAATGCTTATATCCTTTTTTGGAAAGAAATAACTTGGCTCTTAAATATTGCAAGTTAACATTGTCTAGAGACAACATTCATGGTAACTTGAGACCATGTTGTATAGCTCAAGACCAAAGACATGCATGAGCAGTATGAAAGACAGTAATAAAAAGTCATGTCCAGAACATTCAAAGAAGCATAAAAATGTGATTCATTCAAAGATAAGATGCAGGCAATGGAAACTGCTTTTGAGAGGGCCCACATGCTGGACTTAGCAGCCTTTCAAGCACTACTATAAATAGATTCAAGGAACTAAAGGAAATTATATTTAAAGAATTAAAGTATGATGACAATGGCCCATCCAATAGAAAATAATGATAAAAAGATGAAAATTATTCTTTAAATGGTAGATCTGGAGTTGAAAAATATCATAACTGAAATGAAAAGTCACTAAAAGCTTTCAATAGTAGATTTGAGCTGGCAAAAGAAAGAGTGATGAAGTAAAGATAGATCTAAAGAGATTTCTCAACATGAATATAGGAAGACAAAATGAAATAAAACTAATAACCTCAGAGACAAAATTAGATAAAACTAATAGTTCTTAATTGGGACACAATTAAGCACAACATCATAAATGTACGGAGGATCCTAGAGGAAAACAAAGAAAGGAGCATAAAAATCTCAAGAAATAATGGCTAAAATCTTTCCAAATTTGATGAGAAGTATTAATCTACACATTCAAGAAAATATGTGAACTCTAAATACTTAAAACATATCAACACAGAGATGAAGTACATCAGTTCTACATAGACAAAGAGAGACTTTTGAAATAATATGAAAATTATTCATTATGTATAAGTAAATCTTAATGAATTACCACTTAATTTAATCTCATAAGTAGCAGGGGCAAATAGGCAGTAAGATGATACATTATAAGGAAAAAAATCCTGGTAAGAATTCTATATACAGAAAACTATCCATAAATGAAGGTAAAATTAAGATATCCCTAGATTAAAAAAAATTAAAGAATTTGTTGTCAGCAGACTTACCTTATAAGAAATGCTAAAATAAGCTATTCAGGTTGAATACAAGTGATAATACATAATAATTTGAATCCACATAAAAAACAAGAATCATTAAATATGATCATTTAGGTAATTATAAAAGACAACATAAGCCAAGAGATAAAACCAGTCTGTTATAGTTATGTCTGATCTTTGATAAAACAAATCAAAATATACATGCACTGGGGAAAAGAATACCCACTCAACAAATGGTGCTAGGAGAACTGGATAACCACATGTAAAATACTGAAACTGGACTGGCACATTTCATCACTTACAAAAATTAACTCAAGATGGATAAAAGACTTGGGGAAAGATTTTATAAAGAATACTTCAGTGGCAATTGCAACAACAAGAAGAATAAACAAATATGACTTAATTAAACTGAACACTTTCTTCACAGCTAAGGGCACAACAATTCAACCAAATAGACAACCTTCACAATGAGATAAGATACTTGCATGCTATGATTCTGATAAAGGTTTGATAACTAAAATCCACAGAGAAGTCAAATTAATCCACAAGAACAGAGCAAACAATCCCATCAATCACTGAGCAAGAGACATAAACAGAACCTTCTCTGAGGAAGACAGACAAATGGCTAACAAACATTTGGAAAAATGCTCCTCATCCCTAATCATCAAAGAATTGCAAATCAAAACCACCCTGAGATATCACCTAACCCCAATGAGAACTGCCCATATCACTAAGTCCAAAAGCTGCGGATGTTGGCATGGATGTGGAGAGAAGGTAACACTTTTATATGGTTAGTGGGACCACAAATGAATACACATACTCTTTGGAAAGAAGTATGGAGAATCCTCAAAGGACTCTAATTGGACCTCCCATTTGAGCTCATAATCCTATTACTAGGCATCTACCCAGAAGAAAAAGAAATATTTTACCATAAGGATATTTGTACTGGATTATTTATCACAGCTCAATTTACAATTGCCAAGATGTGGACACAGCCTAAATGCCTACCAACCCAGGAATGGATTAACAAGCTGTGGTGTATGTATACCATGGAGTACTATTCAGCCAATAAAAAAAACATGGAGACTTTACATCTTTTGTATTAATCTGGATGGAGTTGAAATAGGTTCTTCTTAGTAAAGTATTGTAAGAATGGAAAAGCATGTATCCAATGTACTGAACACTAATATAAAGTCAGTAGACAATCTAATACATGCCCATATAAGAGAAAAACTCATTTAATTCAATTTGGGGGAAGCAAAGGAGGGGGAAGAGGGGAAGGGGAGGGGTATTGGTGTGCTCCCACTTAATGGGCACAAGGTAAGGGTATATGGCACACCTCTTGTGCAGGACACAACTACAACAGGGACTCTACCTAACAAATGCAAACATTGTAACTTAATTGTGCCCTCATATTAACCTGAAATAAAAAAAAAAGGCTGTAATTACATATTTCTGTGTTTTCTTCTATTAACTGATTTAAATGCCAAATGCATAAAAAGTGCTGTGTATATTGGGCCATTACAAATGTTTCGAGATATCCAAAAATCAAGAAAGACAAAATCTGCACAGACAGAAACAAACAAAGCCCCCCAGTAGCACCGATAAGCTGAGGAGATGAAAACTTGCCTGGGCAAGTCAGAAAGGATGCTGTTGACTGTGTTTCTTACAAGTGAAATAATGAACCATAACACAGTAACACAGTCTGTCTCAAATTTTTTGTAGTGACCTTTACAAGGGCATTGTTGATTCTATAACACATAAAAATATATTGACACTGAAAACACAAATGAAACAGATGGGAACAAAGCTGTATTACAGCAAGAAAATGACACTACATGGCAACTTAGATCCACAGGAATAGACTGAAGAGAAATAAGGAGAAACAAAAATGGAAAAATAAAAGTTTAGTATGCTACGTAATAACCTATATGAACACACTTGCTCTTTTTCCCTCTGAGACTCTATAACACATTATTTATATAAAGTAATAATTATGCCAATGCATTATTGAATTTGTAACATATATAGCTACAATATAATAAAATAAAAGGAATGAATAGAGCTGCATAGAACTAAAGTCTCTATATCTCACTGTAATTATTAGTGTAAATCTGAAGTATATTCTGATAACTTAAGATATATGGATAAGCCCTACCAGTGAGAAAATATTCCAAAACACATGGTAAAAAATTGTTAAGGGAATTAAAATATTACACCAAAATCTATTCCCTTAATGGAAAAGAAGGCAGTAAAAGAACAAAGAAAAAAAGATGAGATATATAGAAATCAAAAAGCCAAATGATAGTTATAGACTCAACTATATCAATAACATTACACGTAAATGAATTAAACATTCTGATCAAAATTTACATGTTGTCAGATTTGATTTTGAAAACAAAATAAGTATCTGCTGTTCATAGGAGTCATAGTTTAGATTCAAAGATACTAGTAAATTGAACGTAAAAGGAAGGAAAAAGATACACCATACAAACAGCGACTGAAAGAGACCTCATGTAGCCACACTAATATCAAACAACATAGATTTTATGAAAACTACCATTCACAGAGGGGAATATTTTATAATGATGAGAGGCTCAATGCATCAAGAAGATACACCAATTACAAACATGTATACCCCTACCAAAGGAGCCCTGTAATGCAACAATAATTGGAGACCTCAATATTTCACTTTCAAGTTGTATTAAAAACCTAGGCAGAAGATCAATAATGCTATAGAGAAGAGAAACCTCATGATATAGCTACTTGGTCCAGCCGACTCTAGGGCTCATCCCTGCCAACGACAGTAGCACATTGATCATCTCAAGTATCTCAAATTCATATCTTGTCATTTTTTATGTTGATCATTTGATCTTCTATTTTGTTGTGAGTGATGATAAATTTTTCATCCATGCAAATAAATGACATTAGCCTGAAATTTTATGTTTTAATGTCCTTGTCAGAGTTAGATATCAAAATTAGCATATAGTTCTAAAGAAGAAGTGGCCCCATATGAACAGCATTTTTCTCTTAGATCTTTACCTACAATTTTTTCCTGCCCTGGTAATTCTCTAATATCAGGGCAGGAAACCCACATACACACGTGTGCACACACACAGTGAGTGGTTCTAGTTGTTTTCAGTAGAGGGGGTGATTTGATTCACATTGTCTACCTTTTCTAGAGGTCACTTTTTTCTTTTCTTTTCTTTTCTTTTTTAGCTTTCCTAAGCAGCCAGAAACATTGAAAATGGGATTTCAAGCTTTTATGAAGAGAGATATTGCTAGTGTTTTACCATGAAACTGAAAATATAAAGTGAAAACCAAGAGAAAGGCTGGAGGAATGGACTTTTATGAGAGCATGGCTAGAAACTATATGAGATAACATATTTTATATATAAAACTGCGGTAGAATTAAACACAAAACTTAGCTAAGGGATGGAAAAAATGCCTATTAGATTTAACAATTAAGTTAGCTAACTCATCCTAGAAAAAGTGCTTCAAGCTTCATTGCTGAGTATGACAGCAGTCACCAGATGGCCAAGAGGAGGACTTTGAAGGAAAAACAATGATGTTCAGCAGTGAGGTATACAGAGCTTTCTCTAGGAGTAGTTTGTGAACTTAATTGTCAAATCCTGGATGTTCTGGCACCCTTCTATCCTGCTGGTTAGTTATATCTTATTTTATTAAGTACCTAATGGCCCAGGGTCAAGATTGTCTGCACCTCATTTAATGTTCTGGATTCCTTGGGCCTGTCCCTAGACAGTTTTCATCTGGCCTTTTGTAGAATAAATGTAGGTAATACAGAAAATTAATAGGTAGTTTCTGTGTCAACAATAAGAATGGGGTAGGCTGGGAGAGGTGACTATGTCTGTCATCCCAGCACTCTGGGCAGCCGAGGTGGTCGGAACCCTTGAACTCAGGAGTTAAAGAGCAGCCTGACCAAGAGTGAGACCCCATTTCTAAAAATAGCCTGGCATTAAGGCTGAGGCAAGAGGACCTCTTGGGCCCAACAGTTTGAGGTTGCTGTCAGCTATGATGCCACTGCACTCTACAAAGTAAAACTGTCTCAAAAAAAAAAAAAAACAACCCCAAATCTGGTGACATTCTATTCTAATGTAATCATAAAGCAACTGGATAATAGCTAGCATTTCTTTCTTTCTTTCTTTCTTTCTTTCTTTCTTTCTTTCTTTCTTTCTTTCTTTCTTTCTTTCTTTCTTTCTTTCTTTCTTCCTTCCTTCCTTCCTTCCTTCCTTCCTTCCTTTTTTTTTTTTTTTTGAGACAGAGTCTTTGTCACCATTGGTAGGGTGCTGTGGTGTCACAGCTCACAGCAACTTCAAACTCTTGGGGTCAAGCAACCCTCTTGCCTCAGCCTCTGAAGTAGCTGGAACTATAGGCGCCCATCACAATGCCTGGCTATTTTTAGAGATGGGGTCTCGCTCTTGCTCAGGCTGGTCTAGAACTCCCAAGCTCAAGCAATACACCCACCTCAGCCTCCCAGATTGCTAGGATTATAGGTGTGAGCCACTGCACCTGTAGCTAGCATTACTGAATGCATGTGTGTATTCAGAGAATAATCCTTACTTGAAACTAATACACATACAGTATAATTGGTAATATTTTGGAACCAAATGTTTATTTTTGTTGATATTTAAGGTACATAGAATAAAGTAAAAATATTATGTATATAGCTCTACATTTTATCACACATCGATCCATGAAACTATCAACCAGATTAAAATACAGATATTAAATCAGAAAAAGTTCCTCCATAATCTTTCCATCCCTGCCCCTGACTTTTGTTAGCATAGATTAGTTTGCCTAGTTAGATCCTAATAGAAATAAAACTAAGTAATATGGACTCATACTTCTTTGCACTTTACCTCTTTACTCAACATTTTTGAGATTTGTAATTACCAGAATCTTTTAAGAAATTATTATTACTGTGCAGTATGTTTGACCATGGTTTATTTATTTATTTGCCTGCTTTGGGACATTGGGTTGTTTCTGGCTCAGAACTATTATGAATTAAACTCTTGCAAATGTTACTATATTAGCTTTAGTGTATGCTTTTATGTGTACATGTGCACTCATTTCTCTTGAACATATAGCATATGCTTAACTTTATTGGTAACAACTAAAACCTTTCCCACACTGTTGTAACATAGTTGAAGTTGATCAATTTACTTAGCAACACTTGTCTTTTTGTGTGTGTGTTTCATTTTTTGTTATTCTAGTGAGTGTTTCATTGCATCTCATTGTGCTTTCAATTTGCATTTCTCTCATGAGTAACGTTATTGAACATTATTCCTATTCTTCCTATTCTTATCAACCATTTAGATATCTTTTATTAAGTTATAATTCACAAACTTGGCCCCTTTATGAATTACTTGTCTTTTATTTATTCATTTTAGTTCTTTATATAATTCAGTTATGAGTTGTTTTTTTTTGATATACATATTCTGAGTTTTTTCTCCCAAAGTCCGTGTACTCACTTTTGGTCTTTTTAGTAGTGTCTCTGGTTGATCAAAGTTTGAATTTTTAGGAAGCTCTTCTCATCATGACTAAAACTAAAAGTACATACCATGTTACGTGTTTTGATAAGTAAATCAATTGACATCAACCATGCCACAGTAGCTTGGAAAACCTTTTGGTTGATTTCAATTAAGTTAAACTATGCCTATTATTAATTCAAGCTATTCCACTCTTAATTATACATTCAAGAGAAATGAATGCATGTGTCTGCAAAAGGATGATACCATCATGTTCATGTAATAATAATAATGTTCATAAGATTTTTATTCATAATAGTCCCTAACTATAAACAACCTAATGTCCCCAAGTAAGTGAATCATATCATTCGTAATTTTACACCTCATATTATGTTCTGTGACTATATGGTTAGGAGGTGAAAGTTCATATGTATACCCCAATTTTGTGAAATGATCTTACTCCCCTCACTGAATTACCCTGATACTACTCCAGGTTGTTTAATTTATCTTTAAAAAGATAAAATCATAGTTGTGTACATTAGTGCAATCATGAGGTACAATGTGTTGGTTTCATATACAATCTGAAATATTTTCCTCAAACTGGTTAACATAGTATTCATGGCATTTTCTTAGTGATTGTGTCTATATATATTTTAAACTTTATTCAAATTAATATGAGAGAACAATATTTAGATTACATCGTTCTCACTTCCAGGGTAAAGTTCCATTTGTAGAAGAGCCCTTCAGTACCATGCAATCTTAATTGTTGAGTTTGACAATAATCCTGACTAATTCTCTTTTTTCTTAATCCTATTGTGTGGTATTCTTGTTAAAATCCACCAAACTTGAGATCTTGCTATTATTTTAATTCAGGTTGAGTCCAAGGGCCAATTTGAAATGAATTGACATCCTATCAAATATTTCCTTTTCCACTACATAACAAATGTATTTGTCAATTTACTTAAGTCTTTAATGTCTCTCAGCAAAGTTATTGGCATTGGATCTAGCATAGTTTCTGTTAAATTAATTTCTAGTTTTTAAAATACTTTTGGATACTATTGGAAGTGGTAGTGTTTTATAAATTTTATTTTCAAACAGTTGTTGTTGGGGTAGGGAACTTTATATCCATGTATCATGCAACCTTGCTATGTATGTTAGGTTATACACAAATAAGGGTACTGTGTCTTTCTGAAGAATGACGCCTTTGTCATAATGAAACGTCTGTTGTGCTGGTAAGATTTTTTGCCTTGAATTTTAGAGTTTCTTCTACAGATGCTTGTCTTACAATGGAGCTATATTTCTTTTTATATATATAATTTTATTAAATCATAAATGTGTACATTAGTGCAATCATGGGGCACAATGTGCTGACTTCATATACAATCTGAAGTATTTTCATGAAACTGTTAAACATAGCCTTCATGGCATTTTCTTAATCACTATATGAAGACATTTGTATTCTACATTTAGTACGTTTCACCAGTACCCTTCTAAGAGGCACCGTAGGTGTGACCTCACCAATTTCCCTCCCTCCACCCATCCTCCCCCCTCCCCTCCCCTCCCTTGCCCTTTTCCCCGTATTCTTGTGCTATAATTGGGTTTTAGCCTTCATATGAAAGCTATAAATTCGCTTCATATTAGGGCTAAGTACATTGGATACTTTTTCTTACATTCTTGAGATAACTTTACTAAGAAGAATATGTTCCAGCTCCATCCATGTAAACATGAAAGAGGTAAAGTCTCCATCTTTCTTTAAGGCTGAATAATATTCCATGGTATACATGTACCACAATTTATTAATCCATTTGTGGGTCGATGGGTACTTGGGCTTCTTCCATAACTTAGCAATTATGAATTGGGCTACAATAAACATTCTGGTACATATATCTTTATTATGGTGTGATTTTTGGTCTTCTGGATATATACTTAATAAAGGAATTATAGGATCAAATGGCAGATCTATTTTTAGATCTCTAAGTATTCTCCAAACATCCTTCCAAAAGGAATGTATTAGTGTGCATTCCCACCAGCAGTGTAGAAGTGTTCCCTTTTCTCCACATCCACGCCAGCATCTTTGGTTTTGGGATTTTGTTATGTGGGCTAATCTTACTGGAGTAAGATGATATCTCAAAGTAGTTTTGATTTGCATTTCTCTGATCATTAAGGATGGTGAGCATTTTTTCGTGTGTCTGTAGGCCGTGACAATAGAGTTGTATTTCAACAAACGCATCACAACCTCAAAATACAGTAAAATTTCCATAGTTGACCACCTCTCTACATTGACCACCTCCTTAAGTTGACCTAATTTTTAATAGCCTGGACATGCACCACATGTACGTATCAGTACAGTAGCCCTAGTTCTAAGTGTTGACCATCTCTGTATGTTGACCAGTTTGTTGCATTCACTTGGGTGAAAATGCACTTAAGATTATTAATCTGCCTGCCTTAAATGTACTCAGAACACGTGCATTAAGCTACAGTTGGGCAAAATCCCCTTCCAATGCAGTGGCTGTTTACTCTCATGTCAGCTTGCTGCCACTGCCTGGCAGTGGGAGAAAAGTACTATAAAGGGTATCACTAGCCCGAGAAAAGATCGAAATTCAAATTTCAAATACAGTTTCTACAGAACATACATCACTTTCGTATCATAATAAAGAAAAACCATTAGTCAGAGTCTATCTGTTTTATTACACCCACATTGGCTTTCTTCTGGGTAGTGCTTGAGTGACTTTTTCAAATCTTTTTGTTTTCAACCCATCTACATACTCACATTTAGACTGTCGATTGTAAACAGCACATATATACACACATATATATAAATTCATCTTCATAATTTCTATCTTTTAAGTACATAATTTAGTTGATATAGTTATGCTTAATCTAACCACCTTGCTCTTTTTGAGGTCCTGTTTTCTGTTTCTTTTTTCTTGAGTTTTTGCATTTTTTCCAGCTTACATCATTTATCCTATTGCTTTTTTTAGCTACACTTTTTGTATTTTTTGGTAGGCAGTGCTTACAGTATGTATTAATTAATTAAGGACCATCTTGAATATAAGAACTATTCCTGCTCTTTTCTTGCTGATGTTATTTATTTCAGTTTTACAAATGTAGATATATATACATTACATTCATATATTTGCTTTAAAATTCATTAATTATTGTTGCTTTTAAGAGTCAATTGGCTTTTTAAAGGTAGTATTATTGGCATATTTACCTTCTACATACTCATCACTCTTTTCTAAGTATGTATGTTTCCATTTTTGATAATTTCCTTTTAGTTTAAAGAAACTTTTTCAGTATTTTTCTCTAAAATTTCTTGTAGTTTGAGTTTGTTGACAACAAATTCTCTCAGCTTTTGTTTGAGAATGTCTTTCTTTTGTCTTTATTTTTGAATGATACTTTCACTAGGTATAGAA
This sequence comes from Arctocebus calabarensis, assembly GCA_963573935.1. NCBI lineage: Eukaryota > Metazoa > Chordata > Mammalia > Primates > Lorisidae > Arctocebus > Arctocebus calabarensis. Next base: position 19,698 of record CAUYON010127645.1, on the reverse strand, counting down.
ATCTAGTTGACAGCTATTTCTTTCTTTTTCACTCATCACTTTAAAGATGGCACTGCATTGTCTCCCAGCTTGCGTTGTTTCTGATGAAATGTCAACCACCTTTTCTGCTGTTGTTGTTCCCCTGTAGGGAAAGTGTCTTTTATCTCAGTCTATTTTTAAGAATTTTTTTCCTTTAAATTTGGTGTTCAGTAATTCGACTACGATGTGTTTAATGCAGTTTTATTTGGACTAATTTTGCATGAGTTCTCTGAGGATTTTAAATAATTGGCTTGTTCAGCTTTTTAAATTATTTTTCTTTTTCTCTTGGGACTCTGGTTATACAAATGCTATATTGTTTTATGTGCTTCTTACAAGCTGTTCTTAGATTTTATTTTTAGGTATTTTTTTTCATTTTTGTGCTTCAATTCAGATAATTTCTATGGACCTGTTTTTATATTCCTTGTTCCTTTCTGCTGCTGTATGCAGTTTAGTGTTGAGCTTAATATCAAAAAATACTTAATTTAATATTTTAAAAAATATTCACTTCTAGAATGTTAAGTTGATCTTTATATTTCATTTCTCTGTTGAGAAGTGAAAAATTGTACCATTTTTCCATCTTTTCTTCCAATTTTAACATTTATAATTATACTCTTTTTTTTTGCAGTTTTTGGCCAGGGCTGGGTTTGAACCCACCACCTCTGGCATATGGGGCCGGTGCCCTACTCCTTTGAGCCACAGGCACTGCCTTATGATTAATTATATTCTTAACGTTTATAATTTACAAACTATAAATTCTAATTTGTTTGTTGGTCCACTTTTTATATATTTTTCCTTTTTTTCCTTAGGTCTCATAATTTTTGATGGTATGAAGGATCACATATTTAAAAGAACCAAGGAATAGAAGAAAAATCCCTTCCTCCAGAGAGGGCACATCCCTTTCCCCATCAAACTGACTGTTTTGATCTACATAGGAATTTAGCTGGATGGAGCCTAGGTTGCAGCCTGAGTTTCAGTTTGCATCTGATTTAAATGTATTAAGAGTGATATCCACCCTGAATGATTATAGCACCTTCTAGAAGAAATTTAGGAATAAGACACTATAAGACTGCAGAGATTTCCCTCTATCTGCCAGCCCAGCCATATCATAGCATTCTGAGCACCACATACTGCACAAAAGTTCTTTGGGGAGGAACTTTCTGGCCAGAAGAACCAACTTCGAATTTGGGGAGAGATTTCATTCCCACATGCCAGCTCACACAACTATTAAACACTCTTAATATTCCTCACTTCCCCAGTAGAAGCCCATTTCTTGTCCACTTTTATCCCAACATATTACTAGACAGGGAAGAAGTGCTGGTATTTGCTCAAAAAGTGACTTGCCATTTTCTGGAAACTAGTTACTTTAAATTTCTATGATGTTGATTGCACCAACGTACACAATTATGATTTAATAAAAAAATTAAATGTTTTCGGATCTCTCTCTCTCCCCCCCATCCCATCTCTGTCTCTCTCTTTAGAATTTGTTCTAGCTGGCTCAGCGCCTATAGCTCAGTGGCTAGGGTGCCAGCCACATACACTGGGGCTGGTGGGTTTGAACTAGCTTGGGCCTGCCAAACAATAATGACAACTACAACCAAAAAGTAGCCAGGCATTGTGGCAAGCACCTGTAGTCCCAGCTACTTGGGAGGCTGAGGCAAGAGAATTGCTTAAGCCCAAAAGCTGGAGGTTGCTGTGAGCTATGATACCATTGTACTCTACTGAGGGCGATATAGTGAGACTCTGGCTCTTAAATAAAAAAAGAAAATGTTGGGCGGCTCCTGTGGCTCAGCGCGTAGGGCACCGGCCCCATATACCGAAGGTGGCGGGTTCAAGTCCGGCCTCGGTCGAACTGCAAAACAAAAAAATAGCCAGGCGCTGTGGCGGGCGCCTGTAGTCCCAGCTACTAGGGAGGCTGAGGCAAGAGAATCGCTTAAGCCCAAGAGCTGGAGGTTGCTGTGAGCAGTCTGACGCCACGGCACTGTACCCAGGGCGATAAAGTGAGACTCTGTCTCTACAAAAAAAAATAAATAAATAATAAAATAATAATGAACAAGATAATCCTGATAGGCAAAATCAGTGGCACAAAACCAATAATATTTTACTCACAGAATTTCTTAAGAATAAACACATACATGACATCTGATATGCTGTTGAAGAACCCGAAGGCAGAACACATGGCCTAAGCCTCATCTTTATCATTTAGCAAAATGATCTTAGGTGGAACACATATCTACTTCCAATCTTAGTTTTCATAGATAAAGCTGTTGCAAAGATATAACTGCATAATACATTTTAAATTTATTAAATTAGCATAAAGACAAAACAGTATAATATGTATTTTAAAGACTTACAAACTATAAGTATTTTGTAATTAACTTACATAATATTATTACATAGCTTACAAATTTACCAATCAAAGGCCATAAAGCAAACAACATGGAAACAGGGGTATAACCAATGCATGGACAATAAAAAATGGCAATCCAAAACACAAAAGAAAAAAAAAGAAAATGGCAATCTACCAATGGTATGACATCAGGGGAAGAATGAAAAACTATTTAAAAAATAACAAAGAAGAACCTAGGGTAAGCCATTTTCTATGGGCATAAACAACTACTAATTTCAACAGACCCGAGAGCTTTACCTTAATAGTAGTGATTAATGTTTATGACAAGAAATTTGTATATTATTATTAAAACATAAAAATAATAAACTTTGGAAAGATTGTAATCAAAATGATCAAATAAAAATTCTAGCTGGATAATCTACAAGTGGATTTCTTTCTTTCTTTTTCTTTTTTAGGAGCCTTTACACCACATGACCGTATGAGTAAGTATGTACACAATGAACACACTTGTACTAACGGCAAACTTTGTAAAAGATATTTTTCAGAAGTCTTAGAAGAAATCAAGTAATGGACTGTGTCTAGAAAAAGATTACAAGAGACGGTAAAATCAACATTCTCAGAGAACAAAAAGTAAAAGGAACGACAAGATGGCTATATAGAGGAAAGGTCAAAGAGGCGTGTGGTACAGGTTCTTAAAAGCAAGAATCATTTGGGGGAACTCTAAGGAATTCAGGATAACAGGTGTAATACCCTAAGGATAAGGGTGAAGGATGTCATACACTAAGCTTTAATAATGTTAACAAAAAATCTTTTGGGGGAGATAGTAAACACAAATGAAAGATAAGTGTATCAAAAAAGCATATTTATGAATGAGGTAAGGAGATTACTCCAGAAGTGACTATGGAAGCAGACTTAAAATATCCAGGGTATGCAAGAAAAAATATGATTTCAAAAAAGTATTAGATAAAGGAAGGCAAGTCCTTAGATAAAAAACGGATACATAATCTAAGGTAAAAAGAAAATCAGTACCTTCCTATGACTGAAAATAGAGATAAGACCAGGATCTTTTTCATAAACTGTTATAACACAGAATATACAGTATATAAGAATGATTTCCGTAAACCTTAAAAGTGATAGGCCAAAACTAAGAGTCATTTCATCCTGTATTTAAAGTTTAAAGTCAGAATAAAAAAGGAAGTGGATTAATTTTTACATAAAGAATTCATTGTGTGAAGTGTTATTATCTGCTAATTAACCAAATGTTTATCAACCAACTTCTAAAATAGTAACATCTGAAAAGACAATTGTAACAATAATTCAGTAATCTTATGAATAAACCAATATACCTTAGCAAGTGATTTCACAATAGGATTTTCCATAATTCCTTTGAGGAAAATTAGGTCTATTTCTTCTGCTCCTGTAGACGAGGGCAGCTCTGTAAGGTTTTCCAAGACTTGCTGCATTGCTCCTGAAATAAAAGAAACATAAAAAACAAAAAAACTTAAATTTCAAGCCATTATGGAGTAACCTTATATAAAATGCATATATTAAGAATGTTTGTTCTTTAAAAATCACATTTTAAAATACCAGATTATTACACATATGAGTTTCAAGTTGACTTCTCATGAACTAGTAGCAGGATAAATTTTTATATATAATTTGGGCTTTATCACATTACCTTATACATATTTACATCCTTGCACTTACTTTATATTTTTCAAATTTAATAACATTCCTCAAGAAGAAATACAAAATCTAAATAGACTTTTAAAAAATAAAAAGATTGGATGGGTGGAGGGAAAGTAATTGGTGGGCTCACACCTATGGTGCATCTTACAAGAGTACATGTGAAATTTACTAGGTGTAGAATATAAATTAACACAATAACTAAGAAAATGCCGTAAAGGCTATGTTAACCAGTTTGATGAAAATATTTCAAATTGTATATAAAACCAACACATTGTACCCCATGATTGCATTCATGTATATAGTTATGATTTAATAAAAAAAAAAGAAAAGATTTACTAACCAAAAAACTTCCCACAAGCCCAGAACCAGCAGTCAGGGGTGAATTCCATCAAACATTTAAAGAGGAATTAAAACCAATACTTCATAAATTCTTCCAAACAACAGACAAGGAACCACTTACCAACTCATCCTATGAGGTCTATTGTCCTGATACTAAATCCAAAGATAGAATAAGAAAACACAGCCCATACATCTTACAAATACAAACAAAGATCTTCAATAAAATACTAGCAATGGAACCCAACAACATTTAAGAAGGATTATACACAATGACCAAATTCAGTTTATCTTAGGAATAAAAGAGTGGTTCAACATATGAAAACCGATCAGTATATAATGTACTGTACTATTAGAACAAACAATAAAAACCAAATGAAATCTTAACACACACAAACAAAGAAGTATTTGGCAAAATCCCGAACTCTTCACGAAAAAAACATTCACCTACCTAGAAATAGACAGGAAATTACTCATCCTTGATAAAATGCATATATAAATAATTTGCAGACTAACATCATACTTGTTGGTGAAAGACTGTATGCTTTCCCCCTAAGATCAAAAATAAGAAAGGTTTGTCTGCTTTTGCTATTTCTATTCCACTTTGTACTAGAGGTTCTATAGCCAGGACAAGTTCATCAAGAAAAAGAAATAAGACATTCAGATTAGAAAGGAGTAACTAAAAATATCTATGTACTAGAGATTCTAACCAGGACAAGTTCATCAAGAAAAAGAGATAAAAGTCATTCAGATTGGAAAGGAGTAACTAAAACTATCTCTATTTGCAGATGGTATGATCTTGGATATGGAAAATCCTTATATTAAAAAAAAAAACCTATTAGAATTAATAAATGAGTTCACCAAGGCTTCAAGATCAAAACACAACAATCAGTTGTATTCCTTACTATAGCAACAAACCATCCAAAATGAAATTGAGAAAACCAGTCCTGGGGTGGCACCTGTGGCTTAAAGTTAGGGCACCAGCCCCATACACTTGAGGTGGTGGGTTCAAACCCTGCCCTGGCCAAAAACTGCAAAAAAAGAAAACCAGTCCTTTTATAGTAGCATCAAAAATAATGAAGAATTAATGTAACAAAAGAAATGCAAAATTTGTACACCAAAATTATAAAATATTACTGAAAAAACAGAAATCCTAAATAAATGGAAATACACTCCACATTCATGAAAGAAAAGAATTCATGTTGCTAAGATGTGAACATTCCCCAAACTGATCTACATGTTTAATGTAGTTTTTCTTTTTTTGCAGAAATTGACACGCTTATCTAAAATTCATATAAAAACACAAGACATCCAGAACAGTTGGAATTTACACTCTAAATTTCAAAACTCATTAGAAAGTTAACAGTAAACAAAACTGCATGGACCTAGCATACAAATAATTTAAGAGTCTACAAATAAACCCATAAATTTATGGTCAATTGATTTTTGATAGAGTGGCAAGACAATTCAATGGAGTAGATTTTTTCAACAATTGTTACTAAGACAACTGGATAATGTCCATATGAGAGTAGAGCCAAGACCCTCCCTCATTCAATATCATTGTCTTAATTTTATTAGGACCACTCTTATTAGTTTTGGGTCATTTTAATGTTTCTTTAGAATTTATTAATACAGCAATTCTTTATTTTGAACAGTAAAAATTTTATTTTTATTAAAATGAAATACAAACACTGTTAAGTCAGATGGTCCTCCTAAAGCGCAAAAGATGCAACACAGCAGTTCTTTGCCCCTCGCTGCCTACCCTTCTCCCAATTGACCTTATTCCCCAAAAGTAATTATTATGCGTTTGTTAATTGTTTCTTTTAATACAATCTATTATATTAATAGTTTCTTTATTTCCTGGATCATTTAATAGTGCTACTTTTTGACTCATTAATAATAGATAATTTTAGACATCATATACTTATTTTCCATTAGAATGCTAGATGTTTTAGCTTTTACCTTCTCTTAGATTCTTGATTTCTTATAAAATTAATAATGTTTTTCATGTGCAACATTCTCCAAATGTTTTAACAAAGTTTTCCTGTTTCTATCAGTATTTTTTCAAAAGCTAAAGTATTTTTCTAGTACTCTATCAGATCTATTTACTGACCCTTATTTCTGATCTCTATCCCAAAACTCTTCTCTTTGTGCTTTAACTTGAGCAGATTTGTCTATAGGTTTCCTACTTACTACATATAAATGACTGACAATTTTGGAAAAGGTGAACAAGAGCATATTATGCACTTGAAACAAGAAGGAAAACCAATATTGGACTAAGATGAAGAAAGAAGACAGGAAATGAAGAATATAATCAACTTTTACTTCATAAATTTGCTTAAAGTACGAAGTTTATCTTTTATGTACGCAGAAAACAATAAAACCAATTCTTAGAAGTACTTTTGCCCCGTGGCTTTAAATGTACTTAGCTCTACTTCTCATAATTACTTATTTTTCTTTCCTCTGACATTTTACATTTGTCTTTATTTTTATTTTTTATTATAAAAAACTTCAAACATATACACAAGGTATGATAAATACTTGAGATAACAGATAAGCTAACTACTCTCATCTGTCATTACACATTGAACAAACTGAAACATCACTATGTACCCTATACATATGTACAATTATATGTCAATTTTAAAAAAAGAAATAAGACACAAGTAATGCTATAAGAAAATAAATGCAAGTACAGCAATTAAAAACACAACAAACAATTTTATTTTTATTTTAATTCTATCAACAAAGTTAAGGAGAGAGGGGTAAAAAACAGTAATGGATTACAACATAAGAAACTGAAAAGTTTCCCCAAATCCACTCTTTTACAAAGGCATGAAACCTGGATACATTTAAGAATGATTCTATTAAATCTTCAAGAAAGAAATAATTTATGTTTAAAAAAAAAAAAACAGGAAAGATCGCGGCTTGGCACCTGTGCCTCAGCTGGCTAAGGCGCCAACCACGTATACCTGAGCTGGCGGGTTCAAATCCAGCCTGGGCCCGCCAAACAACAAGGATAGCTGCAACCAAAAAATGGCCGGGCGTTGTGGCGGGCGCCTGCAGTCCCAGCTACTTGGGAGGTGGAGGCAAGAGACTCACCTGAGCCCAGGAATTGGAGGTTGCTGTGAGCTGTGAGTCCACAGCACTCTATCCAGGGAGACAGCTTGAGACTGTCTCAAAAAAAAAAAAGGAAAGATCAAAGGCTTTCCAAAAAGCTTTCCAATTTAATTTCTTTGTGGACTTCAAAAATCAATAGAAAATTGTATACTAAACTCACATATGAATATATGTACAAACATCTTAAACATATTTGTAAATGGAATGTAACATTATCTTAAAAGAATTGATGGGGCCAGGTACGGTGGCTCACGTCCATAATCCTAGCATTCTGGGGGACCACGGCAGAAGGACTGCCTGAACTCAGGACTTCGAGACCAGCCTGAGCAAGGGTGAGACGCCATCTCTAAAAATAGCTGCGCATGTGGCACCTGTAGACTCAGTTAACTTGGGAGGCTGAGGTAAGAGGATCACTTGAGCCGAACAGTTTGAGGTTGCTGTGTATTATGAGGCCATGGTTCTCTACCTAGGGTGACAAAATGAGACTCTTGTCAAAAAAAAAAAATTGTGATAAAAACCAAATACTGTTTATCCTAGTAATGTTAAGACAGTTCAACATTAAGAATGTAATATAATTTAGTATATCATCATAGAAAAAGAAAAAAAAACCCACACTTAAATGCCAATGCTTTAGATAAATCAGAAAAAATTGAAATGCCAATTCTGATGGAAAAATCTTACCTTAGTAAAAACAGAAGGACACCAGAGTTGATTTATAACAGATTCTGTAGGAAGCATCACACTTAATGGAAAAATGTCTATTAAAAGTCAGGAACTAGATAAGAATGCACACTAAGACTACTTCTCTCCAAACCTGTAGTTTAAATTTTAACTAATGTAGTAAGACATGACATTTTTTAAAAATGCAGATGCATAACTATCTACTTAGAAGACTCTCAAGTAATCTGTTGAAAAATTATTAATTATTAAATTTGGCTGGCTAGATGTAACAGTCTAGTCAAGTTTCCTAAGTAATAGTAATAACACATTAAGGCTAAAATTAAAATATTCTGATAGGTATGAGGAAAATTATAAAATTTATACTAAAAAACATTTGAAATAAATTGATTAAATAAAGAAACCATGTTATAAGATTAAGATTCAATATTGTATAAAAATCCCACTTCTCTCCAAATTCTTCTTTTAAAAAATCCTAATAGAAATCTCAATAAGATTTTTGAATAAAGTTATTGTAAAATAACTTTAGAATTAAGTTATTTATTTTGAAAGAGCAAATAAGTAAAACTAGCCAATATGTTTTTTAAAAAGCATAAATGTAAAGAAGATACCTGTTATCAATTATAAAATCACCATAACTTAGAATAGTGCAGTATTGCCATAGCAACAGACGAATCTTGAAACACAGCAACTAAATGAAATTCAGTATATGATAAAGATGACATTTCAAATCAGAGGGGTAGGGTTCAGTAAATATGATGGATTGAATAATTGAGTTTAGATCCTTTCGTTCTTCAGAATCTCTATTAAAACTGCTGCAAAGAATAAAGGTTTTTTTCTTTAAAAAAAGACCCACATGAACAAAGAAAATAGCAGCAGAAGAAACACTAGACAAAAAAACAAAAAAATATTTCAAAGCTTGAAAGTGATAGGAGTAGAAACAAACTTACAGAAAGGGAAGCAGTTGAGTTTACCACCTAAATATTTCAGGAATCTATCAATTTCTTTCCATTACCCTACATAAGGGTCTTAGCTATCATTATATCTTGCCTAAATTAACAACCATAATTAATTTAATTCTATAAGGAATTAAAATGTAAATGTTGTGACCTATAAGCCTTTTAATACATTGCCAGACTGAATCTGTACCACTTCTGTAGCTTTGGCTATAACAATCTTCCCATAGCCAAAACTCTCCCTGCCAGTTACCACCACATATGTACAACCATCTTTGCGTATTTAAACCATACTCATTCTTCAAAAGAATTTCAATGTCCCTGATTGCCTCAATTAGGATAAATTCTCCTAATATATAACTTCAAAGTACTCTATAGTTTTGATAACCTACATAATCAAATATTTTGATATTTGTTTAGTGCACAATTTCTTTTTTAAACTCGAAGTCTGACAACCACAGAAATCATACATATCTTGCTCATATCTGTATCCCCAACCACTAAGTCAAAATCTGATATCATTAGTTCTTTATAATATGGTTACACAGATTACACAAAATACACATATTACATAAAAAGGTAATATTTTTCTGTGACCAAAAATCAAGAAAAAATTTTAGACACTTTTATAAATAAAATTGTACATATAATACTCAGAAGCAGCAACATGTGGTATAGTTTATTAAGTACTAATTTTACAGCTATCAACTTGCCATGAATTCTATAACAAGGCATAAAGAAGGAAGTAGTATCTTTAAGTGCTAACTACTAAAATGCTTTTATAGTAATATTTCCTACCATAACTATGCTTCTAGCTCTCTATATTTTATAATATAAAGCAAATTTAATAAAAGAAATGGTTTCTACCTATAATGTTCCAAAAGTTTTTTTTTGAGACAGAGTCTCACCAGGTCAACCTCCATAGGGTGCCATAGCATCACAGCTCACAGCAACCTCAAACTTTTGGGCTTAAATGATTCTCTTGCCTCAGCCTCCCAAGTAGCTGGCACTACAGGCACCCGCCAAAATGCCCAGCTATTTTTTTGTTGTTGTTGTAGTTGTCATTGTTTAGCAGGCCTGGGCCAGGCTGGAACCCGCCAGCTTTGGTGTATGTGGCCAGAGCCCTAACCAAGGAACTAGAGGTGCTGAGCTATTCCAAAAGCCTTCTATACAAACTGTTTTACAAAAGCATTTCTACCTAGTTTTAGTACTATAAAGAATGAGCTATTGTTAATAAATTAGAACTAGTGCCTACTGTAATATTAAAAATCCCTTTGTAACTACAACTGGTGATATATTCACACCTATTTAATTCAACAAACTGAATCCCCCATTGAAAGAGAATATGACAGGTAAATTAAGTGTTCATAAGATGTTAAAAATTATTTCTGCTGTTATATTTTATAGATAAAATAAATATTTAAGCAGATTCACGGTGCATAACTTACAGAATCTATGAAATGAAAAATAAAATTTCATTCTATGTGTGTTTGAAAAGTTTACATAATTTTTAAGGAATTACTTAAAAATCCACTATTGTAAACAAGCAGCAAAATTATTTTTTAAATACATTTCCAAGAATTGATACCAAAAAAATAACCTATTAAAGTTTGCTTCCTTCCCTTCAGAGGTGTCCAATCTGCGGCCGTGGGCTGCATGATGATTTTGTGAGGGTGATTTTATGTATCCCACAAAGTACGCATGGACCATTTTTTTTTTTTTTGCTACTCAGCTTTCATTAGTGTTTGTGTATTTACTGTGTGGCACAAGAGAATTCCTATTCTTTCAATGTGTGGCAGAAAAGAAAAAAGAATGGATACCTCTGCAAGATTAAATTTTGATGCCAACTATTAATATTTTCACAGATTTGACCATTGATAGCTAAGTTAAAATTTTAAACATGAATTAAATGAATAAAACACAATTTTCTAGCTCGGCTCCTGTGGCTCAAGCAGCTACGGTGCCAGCCATGTACATCTGAGCTGGTGGGTTCGAATCCAGCCCGGGTCCACCAAACAACAAGGACGGCTGCAACCAAAAAATGGCCAGGTGTTGTGGCGGGCGCCTGTAGTCCCAGCTACTTGGGAGGCAGAGGCAAGAGACTCACCTGAGCCCAGGAATTGGAGGTTGCTGTGAGCTGGGATGACACAGCACTCTATCCAGGGTAACAGCTTGAGGCTCTGTCTCAAACAAAACAAAACAAAACGGCTCGGTGCCTGTGGCTCAACAGGCTAAGGAGCCAGCCACGTACACCTGAGCTGGCGGGTTTGAATCCAGCCCGGGCCTGCCAAACAACGACGGCTGCAACCAAAAAATGGCCGGGCGTTGTGGCGGGCGCCTGTAGTCCCAGTTACTTGTGAGGCAGAGGCAAGAGACTTGTTTGAGCCCAGGAAATGGAGGTTGCTGTGAGCTGTGATGCCACAGCACTCTATCCAGGGTGACAGCTTGAGACTCTGTCTCAAAAAACAAAACAAAACAAAACAATTTTCTATGCAGATAAAATAATATTATTCTGTCAAAACCTTAGTTCTCAAATTAGTATCTTGAAATTCTAGCTTAGTAATATTATAGTGAACCAAAGAAGCAAAGCAGAATTTTGAATGTGCACAGCTAATTCAATCAGCATTTATTCAGAACTTGATGCCAGGCATGTGGCTAGATGTTGAAGAAAATACACAGACATACTATCTTTTTTCAAATAACTATACTTAGTAGGCCAAAACATATAAACACATGTATAAAACGTGATGGTAAGAACACTGTGAAATAATCAGAGAAAGGTGATACAGTATAGTGGTTAAGAACCCAGACTCCACCACTTACATAGTCCTGAAAACCTGGGAAAATGACAACCTCCCAAAGTCAGTTTCTATTCCCTGTTAAGTGGGGGAATGACAATGGATTCTGTCTCACAGGGCTGTTGTTGCTAAATAATACATGGAAAACTCTTAGAATAATACCTCCTAGTGCATTAACACTGTGGAAATACAAGAAAGAAGTTAAATGTTAACTCATTATTTGATGGGGCTGGCAGAATGTTAAGATGATGGGAAAATGGGGGAGAAGCCACTGCAAGCATCTAGTAGAAATTAGTAAACTAAGTTCATCCTACTAAGAATATTGAATTTATGATCAATAATCAAAGCCTTAAAACAAGATATAAAGCTGAATTACCCAAAACAATCCTCAAGAAAATCCAAGCTTGGAGTCAACAACAAAAAGTGTAGATACAATGGAGGGGTGATCATTCCAGGGCAATTAAGGAACCTCATAAGCAAGAGCCCAGTTTTTGACCTCAGTACTACTAACTTCTTTCCAAAAACAGGTGTTCATTCTGTGTGAGACGGGTTCCTAACCAAGACACTAGAGCCTGAAAGAGAGAGCAGAGGCTGGGGTAAATCTAGTTCTTTTTTTTTTTTCTTTTAACTTTTTATTAAATCATAATTGTGTACATTGGTGCAATCATGGGGCACAATGTGCTGACTTTATATACAATCTGAAATATTTTCATTGAACTATTTAACATAGCTTTCCTGGCCTTTTAATCACTATATGAAGAATTTATATTCTACATTTAGTAATTTTCACTTATACCTAGTTCTTTATAAGACACTAAGGAAGAGGGAAGGAAACCCACAGCTTCTCAAAGAGGGAACTATTGGCATTAGGGGAGCACAATTTCCTTTTTAGCATAAGACTGTTCTCCATGACAATGCCGGTTATATCCCACAGTGGTTATAGCAACCAAAAGTTCTCCTTACTGTTCCTAACACTTTTAGGGGTGGTGCCTCATTCTCCTTTCTGTTCTTCCAACTTAAAGCCCTGCACAAATATATCCTATATCCAGAGAATTCTTCCTTCTTAATTAGTTATTTTAAGAGTTCTCACCTGCTCTCTGCCTAGAAATCCAAAGGAGAAGAAACCTGCCCAAGGACAAACCCACACCTTACTTAGAGCCTGCTCACAGCCTCTCATTCCAGTTAGGCTGGGAGTGCAGAAGGGGGACAAGGGGAGCCTACACAACTGCAGAGGAAACCCTCATTACATCACCACATATAGATTCTGGACTCATCACCTCAGTCCTTCATTTATAAATACAAACCAGCAATTATAGAACTCCAGACATTTGAAGAAAACCTCAGGGATAGGGAGCAAAGCTGAAGAAACTAAATGAGGTGAAAATCAGATGGTGATGGGATCAGAAGAGAACTTTAAAATTTTGTTTTTGTTAGCATTCTCAGAGATATGTGAGAGGCTACCACATTCATAAAAGAACAGGCCACTAGGAGGGAATCAATAAAGTAACTCCCCCCCACAAAAAAAAAAAAAGTTCCTGGCAATTACAAACATTATCGTCAAATTAAAATTTAACAGCAGACTTCAAATGATAGAATGATATGGTTGAAACTGCTAATCTGTAAAATCAAGTTAAGGTAATCTTTGAAATGCAGAACAAAGAAAAAAAGATGGAAAATATTAAAGTTAAAATACAGAAACAAATCCATCCTACTAGGGTTCTTAAGATCAGAGACAAGGGTGGGGAGGAAATAATAGTTGAAGTAACAGAAGAAACTGCCCCAACTGAAAAAAAGATACAAATCTAAATACATCTAAATGAAACTTCTTCATGTTGAGGTTTAAAAACACTTTCGGGAGGGGAGAGAGCAAGACAGTGACTCAGTAATAGCTTCTTTGCAACTGGGTGCGGTGAGATTGGGGAGAGAAGACTCCAGGCATCTCTGGTTTGTGGGCTTTGCCAAAAAACATCCCTCTGGGGATGCAGGGAGACAGCAAGAGACTTCTGGATCCAAGGAGGAGGACAAAAGCAGTGGAGAAGTGACAAGTGGTTGAGTTCATTTGGTCTGAGGCCGTGGCTACAACAACAAACTACAATAGCAGAGAGACTGCAAACAGAGAAGGCTTTACCTGTGGATTGTTTTGTTTATTTGGACTTGGGCAACTCAGTTGAACTACCTTGGGAGAATTTGTCACGTAACAGGGATTCACCCTTCCTCAAAGTGCTCAGCCAAAAACTGAACTTGGATATTTCAACTCCTTCTTTTAGACAATCTTATTGGTGAAACTGTGACCACAACAACTATGTATACAGCAGAAAAAATACAGACAGTGACTCCACTAACAAAATACTCAATGTGGCACTTGTGGAAGGATGTTCCGTCAAAAGAAATGAAGGTGTTCTTTGGTGTAATACTGAACATGGTTCTGAATTTGAAGGTGCAATTAGTTGATTATTTTACTAAAAATTGGCTATCCCAAACCACATTCTTCAAGGATGTATCCTCTCATTTGTTTTTTCCAAATATTTGGATGCTGCATTTAGTTCCTCCTATAGTTGCTCAAAGGACTGTGCATACCCAAGTAAGCCAATGAAGAAGGTCAGTGAGTATATTGACAATAAATGTAAAGAACTTTATGTAGCAAGAAGAAATGTGGCTATAGATGAGAACACAGTGGGGTTCAAAGGAAGAATTCAAGTGCTATTATCCAAAGAAGCCTAAAAAGTGGGGGTTATGAATTTTTTCCTTGTATGATTCAGAAAATGGTTATGTGTTTTCTCACATTCCCTATTCTGGCAAGACCACAACAGACAGTCTCATTTGTCCTGATTTGCCGTTTACATCTCAAATAGTGATTCATTTGGCACAAGTTTTGCAAGCACATATGAGTGGTTCAGGCTATCACATTTACACTGAAAGGTTCTACATAAGCCCTCAACTTGCTCAGGAATTGCATCAAGTGAAAATACATAACAGGAACAGTTATGACTTCTAGGAAGACCTTCCCAAGTGATCTGAAAAAGAAAGAACTTCAGGAATATGAATTAGGTGTCTATCAATGTGACATGTAAATGATGTGCCTCTTGTTCCATGATAAGAGGTTAGTGACAATGCCGAGTACATTCTCTGGCCCTCAAACCAGTTGATTACTAGTTATAAGAAGAAACACCCTGTTCAATTTGAAAACCTGACAGTTATTTTAACATACGCAAAGTTTATGGGAAGAGTGGATAAAGCTGATTAGCACTGGATGTTATGGATTTACAAGGAGGTCCTACAAATGATAGAAAAACTTATTCTCCTGGCTGATGGAAGTTGCAGTTGTGAACAGCTACATCCTTAAATCATAAGGAGGAGAGTGGAGAAAAATTGCAAACACACCCTTCCTACAGGAGAAATCTCATCACTCAGCTTGTAAGCAATGTGAGGAACAGAAATGGAAAAAAGAGGGGAAGAC
This sequence comes from Arctocebus calabarensis, assembly GCA_963573935.1. Lineage (NCBI taxonomy): Eukaryota > Metazoa > Chordata > Mammalia > Primates > Lorisidae > Arctocebus > Arctocebus calabarensis. The sequence goes on along the minus strand of CAUYON010127645.1, from coordinate 4,299 downwards.
CATCACTTTCCGACACTGAGGAAAGTCTAAATGGGAAGATGCATTTCATAATGCAAAATAAAATAAACCAACAATGAATTGGATAGTCTACAGCAAAAGAAATGAGAAGGGTGGAGGAAAAAAAACCATTTTCTGCTGTGATACATTCGAGAAGAAGCCTGAACTTCATGGTGGAGATTGCTTCAAAAAGTATCACACTCAAAAAAATTACAAATGAAAATATTTTATTGTTATTTTATGTTATGTAAAATAGAAAATAAAATCCTTAGGTGAGTTCATATTTATGTTTTTCTCTTTTAAAACTGTAGGATAACTACAAGAATTCCATCAACCTCGTTCCTTTTCAAAATAAATAACAGCTGGGGACAAAGCCATTGGCAGAAAAACTGCAATGTAAAGGATAGGGGGGGAAATTAGGGATTGCCAGAGAGAAAGCAAAAGGTTTATGTAAAAGGAATGCTATCAACTTCCACAACATTGACTACTGGTAGTAATGAATACCTGAAGATAATGGAGCAAAGACTTCAAAGTTCTGATGAAAAATGAGTTAAAAAAGAAAAACCTATTTTATAAACACAAAAATTTTAAAAAGTCATTTTACATTCACATATGCATGTACCCACATACAAATATGTGTATGTGTGTATACATACACGGTATAAAGTACAGTTAAAAATATATTGAAATATTTAAGGGTGGCACCAGTAGTTGAAGCGGTTAAGGCGCCAGCCACATACACTAGAGCTGGCGGGTTCAAATCCAGCCTGGACCTGCCAAACAACAAAGACGACTACAACCAAAAAATAGTCGGGCGTTGTGACGAGAGCCTGTAATCCCAGCTACTTGGAAGGCTGAGGCAAGAGAATCTCTTAAGCCCAGGAGTTGGAGGTTGCTGTGAGGTGTGACACCAAGGCCCTTTACCCAGGGTGATAGCTTCTCCAAAGATATTTTTTCTAGACTTTCAGACAAAAATCTATGTTTGTCTTTGAATATATCCATTTTTATTTACACAAATACAATTATTTTATTTAATAAAATATCTTAGAGATTTTCCCACGTTGGAGATCAAAATTTAAATCTTTCCTCTACTACAAGACATATATGTTGGTTCCATTTTTTTTTTTGCAGTTATTATTACTGTTACAATCAGCATCTAAAAAACAAATACAAATGCACATATACATATCTCTGCATATGCATATATGGGCATACATTATCAAGTAAAAAGAGTATAACTTCTAGTCAAAGAATATAGTTTTTTAACTATGAGGTATTGCCATATTGTCCTTTAAAAAGGCTATAGCAATGAGATTTCCATCAAGAAGTCCTCATTTCATTATTCGTTATGATAATAATGAATTGCCTCATACAACACTCCAATATAAATGCTGGGGATGTGTGGAGTACAAGAAGTGTCCAAAGTAGAGTAAGAACTAAATTCTGAATTCTAATCTTATTTTCCCCAGTTAAAAAATTTAATTGCTGGGTGCGGTGGCTCAAGCCTGTAATCCCAGCACTGTGAAAGATTGAGGAGGGAGGACTGCTTGAGCTATGGAGTTCCAGACTTGTCTAAACCAGAGTAAGTTCCCGTCTCAGGATAATGGAAAAACCCAGCTGGGCACCAAGGTGAGCTCCTGTAATCCCAGTGGCTTCAGAGGCTCAGGCAGCAGGATGCCCACAGTCTGAGGTTGCAGTGAGCTATGACGCCGAGACACGCATTGCACTCTGCTCAGGGTATAGGGTAGAACTCTGTCTCGACAAAAAAACTAACAAACAAAAAATTTAACCACACATTTATTTCCTTACCTATAAAATACCACATTGACACAACTTGTAAGGTTATATAGGTTGAATATCCCTAATCCAAAAATCTAAAATCTGAAATGCTCCCAAATCCAAAGTTTTCTGAGTACCAATGTCACAGTACAAGTGGAAAATTCCATACCTGACCTCATGTGTCAGGCATGAAATCAAATGTTTCATACATAAAAGTAAAAATATTACATAAAATTACCTTCAAGCTATAAGGTGTGTGTGTATATATATATATATATATATATGTATATATATTAAACATATACCTTCATATAAGGTATATATATGAAACAAATGAATTTCATGTTAAGATTTAAGTCTCATCCTCAGATATCTCCTTATATAACTGCAAATAATCCAAAATCTAACAAAATCCAAAATCTAAAATTTATTAGTCCCCAGTATTTCAGATAAGGTATAGTCAGCCTGTATAATATTGTTTTACCTATGTTCTGCAACTCATCTCACTCTCTTCAACCATCGCTGATTATGACCACTTATTTGAAGTATCAATGAAAATTAATCAATCTCAACAATGATTTGGTTAGAATTTTCCCAACTTAAAAACAGCTTTAAAAAAAATTAAGTTAGGTTTTTTTCCCCCATTTTATTCATCTTAACTGACCCTTTTGTACCTTGTCACCTTCTGACAAGTTTAATTCAGAAAGGAGAGTGAACTACCATTTTCTAAGGTACTTATCAATTTTCCTATTATAAGCCAAATGCCTTGCAAAAGTGGCTAGTATAACTTTCTGGTACTCTAACTTCTTAGAGTCAATATTCTATTAGAGCAATGCTTCTGAAAGAAGTCCTCTCAACAAAAGAAAAAAGTAGTTTTGATAAAAGGAATTTTAAAACTGCTATAATCTAAATTATTATTAAGTATAATAATTTAAAATACTAGAATATAAGAGTTAGAAGTCCAAAATATAAAGATGGAACTTAGAATTACTTTGAAATAATATCTTAAGACTCTCTTCTATCATCTATAAAATCGTTCTGTTCCTAAAATTTCATATTTTTCCTAACAAATAAAAGAAAAATTCACATTTTGTCTAACAGATACGGAGATGAAAGAGAAATAAAGTTCTAACAATTTAAAATCTTTTCAGGAGGCTGGGTGTGGTGGCTCATGCCTGTAATCCTAGCACTCTGGGAGGCCAAAGCATAGCCAGGCATTGTGTTGGGCACCTGTAGCCCTAGCTACTTGGGAGGCTGAGACAAGAGAATCACTTAAACCTAAGAGTTTGAGATTCCTCTCAGCTAAGATGCCACAGCACTCTACCAAGGCTGACAAAGTGAGGCTCTGTCTCAAAAAAAAAAAAATCTTTTCAGGATAATCATCAACATATACTTCCTTGTTTTACTAAGACAACCATCAAGTAACTATGTAGTCTGTAATTTCCCACACACACACTTGGTAGCCTTCTGTGTCAAAGTCTGGACATCTTTCATAGATTTAGTCCTAAGTATTTAAATATTTTCTGCTACTGTAAAATATATTTCCTAATATTTTAATTTTTATTGACCTTGTATCCAGAAATCTTAATTTATTGATTGATATTATCAGTTTATTTGTAGATTTTCTTTGCATTACCTATACGTACAAGGATGCCATAGTTATCCTCCTTTACCAGAGAGGCCATCTAAACAATTTTTTTGTGGGAAAGTTTTAAATTAAAGACTTAATTTCTCTTAAAGTCACAGAAGTCATTTTCTCTATCTTCTGGTGTCAGTTTGACAATTTTGTGTTTATGAAGGAATCTGTCAAATTTACTGGCATAAAGATGTTTAAATTTTCTTTAAATGATGCAGATAAACTAAATGTGGAAGCACATAAATTACAAACCAGTCTGCCGCTGTAGACTAGTTTGCATTTTTTAGAATTTTGATGTACTGTATTAGTCAAGACAAATGTGTATTCTCTATTACAAGAATGTAAAGTTCAATATACACCTAATAAGGTCTATCCTACTGATTGTTATTTAGGTCTTCTTTCTCCTTGCTTATTTTTGTTCATTTGGTATGTACTGTATTGAGAATGGTAAAGATTTGTGTTAGTGTTTCTGTTTCTTGCATCTCCTATACTTTTTGCTTCAAAAAGGTGGTTGCTATGTTTGGTACAAAGATATTCATAAATGTTATTTTGTATGAAAATAACTGTCTTTTTCTCAGTTTTAATCCTCACAGACATGAATTTTATTGTTATCAGAATCTTTCTCTGTTTCCATTTGCCTGATAACACTTTTTATTCATCCTTAAACATTCTGATGAAAACATCTCAAATCATATATGAAATCTGCACATTGTACCCCTTGATCGCACTAATGTATGCAGCTACGATTGTTTCCATTTTTTTTCTGCATTACTCATTTCACCAAATTTCAAACATATTGAAGCTCACAGTATGCACTCAAACTGCACTCAATAAATCAAAGAATTATAGAAACACTATTTTAGGCCAAAATAAAGATGATTACATGT
>CAUYON010127643.1:0-21017 GCA_963573935.1 Arctocebus calabarensis | reverse complement strand
CCTGGGCCCGCCAAACAACAATGACGGCTGCAACCCCACAAAAAAAAATGGCCGGGCGTTGTGGCGGGCGCCTGTAGTCCCAGCTACTTGGGAGGCAGAGGCAGGAGACTCGCTTGAGCCCAGGAATTGGAGATTGCTGTGAGCTGTGATGTCACAGCACTCTATCCAGGGTGACAGCTTGAGGCTCTTTCTCAAAAAACCCAAAAAAACAAGTAAACAAATCAATCAATAATTTCAAAAGTGATGGATGCTATGAAGAAAATAAAACTCAGCACTCTCAAAGAAAGTAACTGAGATGGGACGGGAGAGAGGAAGTAATGGTATAATGAGTAGGCTTAGGGAATAAATGAACCACAAGGAGGGATAATTGGGGAAAGAGCATTCTGGAATGGAAAACTTAAAAACACAGTGAAAAGAAGGTGGAGAGAAGTTTGCAGGAGGTTGGGGTGTGGGGGGAATGAGGAAAAGCAGGAGTCAAGTTTGAATAGGCCTTGTAGGCCAAGGTAAGAACTTTAGCTTTGTTCAACATGTGACTGGAAACCGCAGAAAGATTTTTTTTGTTTTGTTCTTTTTGGGGGGTGGGGGGGGCGGTTAGAGATAGAGTCTCACTTTGTCGCCCTTGGTAGAGTGCTATGGCTTCATGGCTCACAGCAACCTCCAGCTCCTGGGCTTAGGCGATTCTTTTGTCTCAGCCTCCCAAGTAACTGGGACTACAGGCACCCGCCACAACACCCGGCTATTTTTTTGTTGCAGTTCGGCCAGGGCCAGGTTTGAACCTGCCACCCTTAGAAGCCTTGCTTACTGGATAAAAGAGTGCATTATGAGGGCAAGAAAGACTTTTAAAGAAGCAATGACTATTAGCTAGAAGTGATGGCACATCATAGTCCCAAAAACTCCGGAGGCTGACGTGGGACAATCCCTGAGTCCAGTAGTTCCATGTCAGCCTGGGAAAATAGCAAGATCTAATTACTAAGAAACATGTTTAAAATGCTAAAAATACATAAAGACAGATAAGTGTAACTGAGAATGTTCCAAGGGTCCCGTTTGATCAGCAGTAAAAGCCACAGAGCTTCCCATATTCTATGGAGGCCTCACATCATCAGGACCTTGACTACATGGTAGACTGCACCCTCTCTCTGCCCCCTCTTCCTCCTGCCTCAGGGCCTCAGCACCTGTCCAAGATAAAGCCCCTTGTGGGACATTCCGTGTCCCCTACAGAGATGGATAATATGAATGAACAAACACAACTGATCATTTAGAACTGTCTCTGGAGAAAACTAGGGGGAATGAACATAAGCATTCCATATCCTGTATGCTATGGACAAGAGCTCTCCACTAGACTATTTGGGACAGCATTTCCCCCTCTATATTCTCATCACTTAGTCCCACAGAATACGCAAATAAGAAGAGTTCCACAGCACTCTTCTGGGAGAGTTTGGGAGATTACCAATTAATGAAAATCTAAGCTTCTCTACTAGAATACTTCTTAAGACTTTTAGTATGTTTGCTCCTCATCAAGCTGTAAGACGAAGACATTTTATGCAACATTTCCTAAACCACTTTGTACGTGCAGCATTTAGACTGACTAGTGATCCAGAAAGTATACTGGGGCATACTTTTATATGATATCATATTTTTATATGATAATTCAACTCCCACTTACCCTCTTAGTAAATGACACAAAGAAAGATAAAGACAGAGGCAGAGAGGTAGAGACAGAGGCAAATTCAAAGACCGAAGCCAACGCTGAGAATCAGAAGAGGAACCACGGGCGTGCGGTTTCTTTCACTCAAGTCTTCCTGGATCAGGGTACACTGAGGCATAAACTCAGAAAAGTCCCTGAAATACTGAACTTTACCAATCAGTTCAGTGAAGGTTTTAACAGGGAGATTCAAAAGTTGAACTATAACAGTATTGTAATAGAAGGGATTTAGAAGTTATTTTATTGTTAACCGAAATATCTTCCATGTATTAACCTGAGTTTAAAAGTATACTGTCTTCTAAAACATCTGCAAACACTCAGAAATGAAATTTATATTTTTAAATAAAATAGGATTTTGGTGAATTTGCCCAGCTGGTCTCTGTATGTCAGAGTAAATGCACCTAGAGAAGTATCGGTGCTCAATGCAGCACCAGGCCAAACAATCTGAGCAGAGAAGCTTTAACAATTTCCTTTCCATTCCATTAAAAATAGGTGCAAAGAAATTCGATGCCAGGGATTTAGAAGGGAAAGAGGAAATAGACTTTCTTTCAAACTTGACTTCTTTCTTTTCTCTATAAATCTTTCTGACTGTCCCTTCTGAGTGATGCTGCCACTAAAGAACTTGTTAAAGGCTTTAGATTTAAGATGGCTTGAAACCTTCCCACTCAAATTTTGACAGGACAAGAAAAAAAGGCAGTTGGTGTGGTACTGCGCCCCAGGCCCATAAATCCTCCTGACCTGAACTCACAATAGGTCTGATCTGGTCGCCTGCAGTCTCTACCTTTGGTGCACAAAGGTCTCCCCAGACAGCTTTTATTTGAGTTTCTGAGCTTGGAAGTGGATTCTGAGAAGAACAGTGTTCAAAGCTCTGGGAACAAATGTTGTAAAAAAGAAAAAAAGGGAGGGGAGTGGGACTGTGGAGAACTTAGAGCTTATAAAGAAAAACACCTGTACTGCATCTAGAGGAAGGCTTTTCAACAATAAGACCCCCAATATAAAACTGAAATGTTTATATGTGTGTGTGTGTGTGTAATATGATATTATGAGATACACATAGATAGTAAAATGGTTACTAGAGTAAAACGTGCTAACGTGTATCATCTCACATAGCTACCCATTCTTCTGCCTGTAGCTAGATCCTTTGCAATCTATTCCTTTAGTAAAACTCCTGACTAAAGGACGGCACCTGTGGCTCAAAGGAGTAGGGCGCCAGCCCCATATGCCAGAGGTGGTGGGTTCAAACCCTGCCCCGGCCAAAAAAAAAAATCCTGACTATGATACACTCTTGTTAACTATAGCCCTCGTTTGTACATTAATTCTTTTGAGACAGAGTCTCACTTGGTTGCTTTGGGTAGAGTGTTGTCGTGTCACAGGTCACAGCAACCTGAAACTCTTGGGCTCAAGCAATCCTCTTGCCTCAGCCTGTCAAGTAGCTGGGAACAAGTGCCCATGACAATGCCTAGCTAGTTTTCTATTTTTAGCAGAGATGGGGGTCTTGCTCTCGCTCAGGCTGGTCTCAAACTCATGGGCGAACCACCCACCTCACCCTCCCAGCGCTGGGATTACAGGCATGAGTCACTGTGCCCTGCCTTACATTAATTCTTTTGACTTATTAGTCTCACATAGCTGCTACTTTGTATCTTTTAACCCTGTTTTTGTTGGAAGACAAGTCATCAAATTATCAGAATTTTAGCATAAAAATTCTTCCTGAAGAATTTCTGGGTGGGCATTGTGGCTCACACCTGTATTCTAGCACTCTGAGAGGCTGAGGCGAGAGGATTGTCTCAGCTCAGGAGTTTGAGATCAGCCTGGGAAAGGAGGAGAACCCGTCTCTAAAAACATCCGGGTGTTGTGGCAGGTGCCTATTAGTCCCAGTTGCTCGGGAGGTCGAGGCAAGAAGATCACTCAAGCCCAAGAATTTGAGGTTGCTGTGAGCTATGTTGCACTGCACTCTACCCAGGGTGAAAGAATAAGACTCTGGTCCCCTCCTTGCCCCAAAATAATTTCTGTTAGTTTTCTGGATTTTTCATTATCTGAATTTCATTATTTTGGTCTAGAATCCATAAGCCTGCAGGTTTCAGTGCAAGAGCCGCACCTATACGATGTGGCTATTGTGCGCATCACGAATGAATGTGACCAGCCTGAATAAAGATACCCAGTAAGTGTAAAAATAGAAACTGAATTTTAAACACTTAGCAAAAAACCAGAATATAGGCTTGGCACCTGTGGCTCAAGCAGCTAAGGTAGGTGCCAGCCACATACACCTGAGCTGGCGGGTTCGAATCCAGCCTGGGCCCACCAAACAACAATGACGGCTGCAACCAAAAAATAGCCGGACGTTGTGGCAGGTGCCTTTAGTCTCAGCTGCTTGGGAGGCGGAGGCAGGAGAATCGCTTGAACCCAGAAGTTGGAGGTTGCTGTGAGCTGTGATGTCACAGCACTCTACCCAGGGCAACAGCTTGAGGCTCTGTCTCAAAAAAAAAAAAAAAAAAAATAGAACGTAGTATGTCTCAGCTGTAACTTTTGATGTTAATTTTTATGTTGAAATAGTATTTTAAATATTAGGGTAAATAACAAATTATTGAAATGAATTAAATTTTAAATATTTCTATAATAATAATTATATATACTATACGTTGTATTATTGTACATTTTTTTTTTTTTTTTTTAGACACAGTCTCAAGCTGTCACCCTGGATAGAGTACCGTGGCGTCACAGCTTACAGCAACCTCAAATTCTTGGGCTCAAGCTATTCTCTTGCCTCAGCCTCCCCAGTACCTGGGACTACAGGCACCTGCCATAATGCATGGCCATTTTTTGTTGTAGCTGTCATTGTTGTCCTAGGTGGTCTATGTGGCCAGCCCCCTACCGACTGAGCTATGGGCACCACCCGTAATATAAATTCTTATACAAAATGAAATAAAAATTTAAAATATAAAATTACCTGTTTCTTTTTGTCTCTTTTAATGAAGCTTCTCAAAATTTTAAATTGCAATGTATGATTCACATTATATTTTCTATCAATGCTGCTTTAATTGCTTAAAATTATTCTGAAGTGGTCAATCCAGATAGAAAGCGTAGTATTTTCCACTGATAGCTCTAGGTAAACAGTTGACAACATTTTCGGTACCCTTCATATTTTTCTCTATACTTCACTACAGGGTCACCAATCTTCGAATATTTGAAGCCCTTCAATTTTCTTCTTTCCTGTTATACAGGTTGAGTAGCCCTAATACGAAAATACAAGATCTGAAATGTTCTAAAATCTGAAATTTTTTGAGTGCTAACCTGATACTACAAGTAGAAAATTCCACACTTAACCTCATATGACAGGTCACACGGTCAAAACACTGTCACAACGTTGTTTCATTAATAAAATTATTAAAAATATTTTCTAAGGTTCGGCACCTGTGGCTCAATGGGCTAAGGCGCCAGCCACATACACCTGAGCTAGCGGGTTCGAATCCAGCCCCAACCCACCAAACAACAATGACGGCTACAAAACAAACAGACAAACAAACAACAAAAAAAATGGCCAGGCATTGTGGCAGGCGCCTGCAGTCCCAGCTACTTGGGAGGCGGAGGCCGGAGACTCACTTGAGCCCAGGAATTGGAGGTTGCTGTGAGCTGTGATGCTATGGAACTCTATCCAGGGTGATGGCTGGAGACTCTGTCCCCCCGCAAAAAAAAATTTTCTAAAATTACCTTCAGGTGATGTGTATAAGGTATACAAGGCCCATCTTGAAAGTATCCAGCAATGTTAAATGAAAAATAGAAGCATACATGCTGGACACTTCCCAGACAGCTATGGCATATGAAACACAAATGAACTTCGTGTTTAGACTTTGGTCCCATTCCCAAGATACCTCATTATGTATAAGTTAAATATTCCAAAACTTGAAAAAAAATCTGAAATTCAAAACACTTCTGGTCTGAAGCATTTCAGATAAATAATACTCAACCTGTACAGTAAGCACCAGTTAAAACTTTAACAGATTTATTTTCACTGCACTGGTGGTTCTAAAAACAACCTATAGTAATGACAAGAAAAACAGCAGAATTACTTACCAAGTGAAAAATCATGGTTAAAATTTTGGAAACCTAAGACCTTAGAATCTGAAGGACTAACAGGAAATATGAGCCAAGCCACTTACCATCACATAAGTTCAATCTCTAGCTCTCTAGCTTTAAGATGGGTATAGTAGGAACACCTTTCTCAAAAGGCTGATGTGAAAATTAAATGATGCACCTAGGAAGCCCTTGACATAAGCAGCACTTAGTAAATGGTGCCTATAATTCCATCATTATTACCACTACCACCACCAGTACCACTTCCAACCAACACTCCTACCCTGAACCTTCTCTTCGATTGTCTGAAAGCCTCTGGAGTCACCAAGTTTCCTACAAAGAGAACATCTCCAGTTTAACCAGATTTATGTTTTCTTTTCATAAAGTGTCTACTTGACTGTAATTCTCAGCTATTGGCACACCACATGTTGGTGATACTCCATCAAACGGCCCTAAGTGAAGTTCACATCTATACATGTGAATGTCTAAATTCACGTCTAAGGATGTGATGAGGACTGAGAGAGATCATGAAGATTTACCCTGCCAGGCACCAGGGTTGTTTAATCTTTCAAAACCCGCTCTCTGGCTTTGTAAAGCCAGGCGTTAACTTCTCCATTGAGCATTCACTAAGTACCAGGGCCTCCTCAATGCTTCTCTTAATTAACACATAAAAGATCAGCCAGATGGAAATTAAACATTTCACCAGCAAAGGATGAAACACTCTGCTCTAAAATGGAATCTTTATTTCAATAAAATCATTAACAAAATCTCAAGCAATTCCCTCGCCATTCAATGGCAGTCACTAAGGAGCAAAACGTGATCAGTGACACCACAGAACAGCAAACCTCAGATAACCATGGAATGATCTGACACTTCCAAAGTTCCTTAAAGAGGCAGGACAAGAAAAACAGGCACTGTCTTAAGCTCCAAAGATGAGGAATCTCTGCAGAAAAAAGCAACTTTTCAGAGAACCCATAACAATTCCAGGAATTTATGTAACGTATAGGACACGGGGGTAGGGAGTGTGATACTGCAGAAGTTATTTTTAATAGAAAACATCTCAATTCCCCTCTAATGACAGTTCTCTATAATGAGAAATCAAGATAGTATCAAGTCCATAATGGTGCTAAAAAAATTGTTTTCAAATCTGACAAGATGTTTTTGTATTCTCCTTTGTCCCTTCCCTTCCTCTCTTTGTTACAAGAGGCCTCCTTGTATTGCCCAGGCTGGACTCCAACGCTGAGGTTCGAGTAGTGAACGATCCTTCCTCTCTTGCATCAGTCTCTCAATTAGCTGTGACTACAGGAGCAGGCCACTTGCACCTGGCATTTTATACTTTTCAAAATAACTAAAATGCCAAATCACTACTGATATCCTCAAAAACATTTATTTGAATATGACCCCTTTTCTTACAAGGACTATGGACTAAAGGAAGAGAAAAGATTATGAACCTTCATTTACAAAAAAGTGAAATTACAAACTGTTTCCTTAAAAAAGGAGAGAGACAGAGGTTATCTTGGCTTGCAAAAACATGATGTTACACAAAAGTAAACATTTCTTCAGTGAAGGACTCTTCAAAGCCCTTAATATGGCAACATAGAACCTAAATCTTCAAGAAGGCATTTCATATGCCTAAATTTATTTCTAGAAGAAAAAAAGGATTCATAAAAGGGGTGCTACCCTACTAATACATTTAACCTATACTTTGGAATATAGTGAAGCCTGCAATTGATGTAGGCTCACTCTCCAGATGTCCGTATGTGAATTGTGCAGTAGCCCGCCATGCTTGTATGAGTGTGGAGAGGGGAGCTCCATTCTGGACCTCTGTGTGTGTCAGAAGTGCATGAGCTCACCAGGGTTAGAAGGAAGGTAGATGATGGTCACCTGAGCATCCCAGGGGTACTCGGCACAGACCAGTGGTCATTAAAGATGACTATCTAATTAGAATGTGATAGAAGCATTTTCCTGGGAAGAACCAAGATCCATTGCACAAAATGAACTGGAAATCCTGAGTTTGGCTCTAGGCAGAAAGCCAGGGTCTGAGCAGAAATGAGAGAACGTGGCAATGGGTCAAGGTCACACTCCTAAAGATGTGGCTAGTGAAAACAACTATAGGCTCAAACAGAATGTTAAAATGAAAATCAGTCGTAGAACAAGGCCAGCCTAAAACCTGTGACTTTCTTGATGGACCACCCTTAACTTTAACTAGGACTATTGTATGATTCCACAACAAACAAATGAGCAAGGAGAGAGGAGAGCCTGGAAACATCCAGCCCTAGAGATGGACAAATAATTCACCCTGTTGGTGTCATAGTTACAGCTCCCTAATACTGTCTAGGACAACAACCACTAAGGTTATGCAATGGACCCAAGACCCACAATAAGGGTATTGGATACCTAAGAACAAAAAGGTGTTTTGTTGTTATTATTTATAATTTTTGTATAAAAACTTATTTGGTGATAAAATCTGATGTGAAGATACATGAGGCTATTTACAGCACTGATGTTCCCACTTGGTGGGACTGTTCGTCTACTTGCAATGCATTTAAAGGGTGCAGCTCCAGATCCTACTGGGTGTCTTCTGACACATAGATTGCAGATGTTCTATGGTTCTGAATTCTAAAACATCTGGCCTTGAGGATTTCGGATAAGAGAGTGTGTATCATATGGTAATGTGTACATGGTACATATTAGGGAAAATGTCTCTGCTTCTATTCATTCAGTAAAATAATCTAAACAGTGCTGAAAGGAACCAGCTGTGAGTTTTACTGCAAAGAGCACACACAATCAATTTGGATCATTTAAGCTTATTGAAGACTTTAACTCATAAAGTACCAGTAAGTCTGAATAAGCAACTCCTGTGATCTTTTATTGTAACAAATAAGATTTTAATTACCTCAGATGGTAAGTATACAACAAACCTCTACTTTATGGAGTTCTCAAAGGTGTTACTTGGAGGTTCTCTTTACATTAACTTCAAATTCAGTTAATAGTGGAAACATGGAATGATTCAATTCCCGTTAGCATTACATGAACCTTTATTTAAGTTACCAACCACAGAACAGTGAATGAGTGTGGAAAGGGGAAAGAAAATTAGGATAGGATGGAAGCCATCACAGACAACAATGGGTTGACAGACAACAAAAAGCTAAGTAGTCATAGAGGAAATGAAACAGGACATTCCTGTTTTAATCACTGTAATAGTCAGAGCCTTTGGACTTTGATGATACTAAACCACATCTACAAAGTCTGATTTGCCACAGAACGTAACACGTTCATAGGTTGCAGGGTTCAGAGTTGACAGTGAGGGTAGAGGGCATTTTCTTGCCTATCCAAAACTTCACCTGACCTATCTTTATTCTTTAAACTTAACAAATTCTAGCTATCTCAGTGCCTTTGCACACCCCTGTTCTACCAGCAGACTCCAATCCATGTCTTTCCTCTTCATACAATCACAGTCTCCATGGAGATCTTTCGTCTCTTGGGAAAAGCCTGATTTGCTTCAGAGAATATATCACAACTGAAATTACACAATTGCTTATGCAATCACATAAAATTTCTGTGTTACCACTACAGCATGAATAACTTGATGGCAGGGAATGTGACTTTCTGGTTTACCTTTGTGGACCAGCACTTTTAACAACAGAAGACACCCAAGAGAACCTTCTGCTAAAACCTCTGCCAGGAAGGAAACCGAATAACAAATAGGAGGCAAGGGCATATGAGCATCCACACTGTGTCTCTGAGCCTTGGTGCACTGTGATCCGACTCTTTTCTAACTTTAACTGAGCTGTGAAGAATGCCGGCTATCGAGGAGCTTTTGTGTTTTGTTTTGTTTTGACAAGAACTTTGTTCTTGTTAACTATTATAGACTGGATCCTTTTAATTGCAAGTAACTACAAGACCAAACGCTGAATTTCAGCCAGGAAAATGTGGAGAGGTCTCATTTCTGGATGCTTCCAAAACTGTCTCAGATGACCTCAAAGAATTCCTGGGAAGCAACAAAATCCACACAGTTGGGTCTGTTTCCATTTACCCTCAGGGAGCAGATCCAGCTTCTTGTGAGGCAGATGCTTAAAATTCAGCCTGCAGAGCTGGAGCAGAGAGGGAGCTGTTGAAATTCCCAAGGTCATGACTGCATCTCAAGTAGAAACTCAAGCAACCAGGACCAGCAATGCTGTTAGGAATAGGCAAGGTACATTTCCTCTATAGAAACCACAAGAGGATGGAATGACTTCTCAAGAAACAAATCCTCCTTATTCACATGCATTTAAAATGATCCCACATAAGAGAAAGGAATATTCAATTCCACCAAACATACTTTCTTTCTCTACTCCAGAGTCTCACAAAACTGACATTAGTGACTTTCGGGGGTCAGATAATTCCCTGTAGTGGGGGCTGCCCATGCATGGGATCCTTAGCAGCATCTCTGGCATCTACCCACTAGAAACTAGTAGCATATTATTGCCAACAATGGTGACAACCAAAATGTTTCCAGACATTACCTAATGTCCCCTGGGGGTTGGGGACGGGAAACCAATGTCCCCAGGTGAGAACCACTGCTGTTTTCTACCAATCCTGTGCAATTGTCAACAATGACTACTCTGTATCCCTTACACACAGTGCTTATAGACTAGTAAATAACATCCCAATGCTGATAATATTTTTTCCATAATAAATTAGAGTTTCTGACTTTCATTCGAGTTTCTTGGAAAACAGTGTAGTTATATGAAAAGAAATAAACCAAGCCTGATATGTTTAAACAGTGTAAAAATCTCAGGGAGAGCTGGTGTTAATAAAGAACTCAAGTAAAGCAATTTAACATAAAATATTATAGACATGTTTTGGGCAAAAGTAAGCAACTTTCCTGTGTCTATTTTTAAATTTAATTCAGTTACCTTAAATGTATGAAATTCAAATTCCTCCAAATATAGCATTAAGTAATTTAACATGTTTATCACACTGTAAAAAAAAGGAAGCTATGAACTAGACAACCTCTGACAGGGTCACTACGAAAGTTTTGAGACAGACTGTGTTCTGGCCCACTATTTCACTTCCAAGAAACACAGTTGACCTCGCCCTTTCTGATTCACCCGGGGCAAGTTTCAACTTGCTTGGTGTTTAGGTATTACTGGAAGGGCTTCATTGTTTCCATCAGCACAGATTTGACGTTTCTTGATTTTTGTGTGTCTCAGTATTTTCATGATGACCCACCTGTAGGTAGCCCTACTATCTGACATTACTTAAAAGAAAGAAATCCAAACACTTGGTCAGACACTAAGTCTGGGCATTGTACCTGCTATTTCTAATTAGATTTGGGATTCAGTGGCTCTCTTTGAATGATGGAAAACTAAAAAAATATTTGTTTTAAGTCATAAGATTTCAAAAGAATATATATCTCTTCCTTACATTTTCCCATGAGCAAGTAAAAGGAGGACAGGCCATCTTGGCATGAGGGAATGTGCTTACAAATGAGGAGGGCCTAGTTCCCAGCTCCACCGTCTTTATTTCCAAGGTAGCCTTCAGATTAAGTTTTTAAGCTTTCAGGACAGGTCTTCTCTCCAAAGCAACATTAACTGAACAAATGGCAACCCAATTCTAAGACAAAGAGGCTTCAGAGCCAAGTTGGCTGGACACAACCCATCCCTTCAACTCACAATGCCAATGGGGACCTGTCAGCAGGACCAGAAGGAAAATCCCACACTTAAAAATGATGTAATTTTGCTTCTAGGAATCAAGTTTCCAAGTTCAAAAAAAGTTAAGACTTCTAAGAAATGATTCATTCCACTGAAAGGGTGGAGGGGAGACTATTAAGTAGGAACCCTACTCGTGAGACATATAATTAGTGTGATGAGGACAGGAAGTCCCAATGATAGGGGAGAGCGAATGCCGGGAGAATGCAGGTACTGAGAATCTGTCAACTAAATGGGAAAAACATTTCTCAGAGCTTCGGAGAAATCTCTGGTTTGTCCAGGAACAATGGATAAGAAATAAATCAATGTGTCCCTAGAGTCATGCATATACAATGAAAGAATAGTGATTTTCTCATCCTGTTAGGGTCCCTCACTTATGTGTCAAGGACATACAGAGGGCTCAGGAACGGGCTGAGGAGCTAGGGAGAAGGATGAGAGCCTATCAATTAGATGTAAATCTGCATGTACACACACAACATGGATGTTCTTTGTGAAGGAGATCTCAAGAATGCATTAGATTATCAAAGCAGGACAAGACTTAGTAGAAGTATTAAACATCATGAGTTAAAAACCTTTTTCGGCCACTGGGCTCCTTTGAATTAAAACATGCTACCAGTTCAAAGTCACTCCCGGGCTGAGTACAACCACAGGCTGTAACCACTCCCACTTTGTTGTTCCACACACTTGTGAGGCTTACCACATGCAGAACCAACAGACAAACGTGTTTATCACAACAAAAGAATATTCGCACACTGATCATGATTAAAGGAAAAACTTGAATTAGCAACAGAAGGGATGTGCTGTCTCTACCCAAAGTTAATAAAGGCATTGGAGGCGTGCTCCCTCCCTCATCCCAGCTCAAGGCAGATATACATCTGCACCTGAGCTAGTGTACTCTACATCCTTGTTTTGTCTGGTAGCTTGGATCTAGGAGAAGAATAACACAGAGGAAGCAAAGTGTCACTATCAATCCCAGCAAAATTAATCTCAGTGACTTATACCATCAATAGTCACAGCCTCCTTCTCAATAGCTGATAGACACATTAAAAAAAAATCCTTAAAACAACTTTGCTATGAGAAAAGGTTCTGAGTTTCTTCTTCATAGCTAACTTTCCATAGGAAAACTTTTCCTTTTTCTAAGGGACAAAAGTGAAGTCAATCAAGTTTCATACAAAATATCACCTTCAGAAAGCAGGGTTTGGGAAATAGTGAAAAGAAACTGTCAAATGAGACAAACAATGAACATGACCAGGGGCAAGTCTGGTCAAAAGACAATGCCTATGACTTTCATATGTTCCTCCATTGGAACAAAGATGAGAAACCTGACCACGGATATCCACCTGCCTACACTATAAAGGATTTCCAGAGAGGCAAACTTAGGTACTATGTAAGTCTGATTTGCAAAATGAGAATAAGGACATAGCATCTAATTAACATAAAGACTCAAAACACAGCCACACTCTGAGAGCTGAGTTCCTCTCACCTCAACAGGAAACCTCCTGCCGTTGATGCTGTGTTCAGAGCCTGCTGAGCCATTGCTGTGGCCCCAGTGAAATTCCACCTTCTCAGCTTTGAATCTGCCAGGCAGGCCAGCGCCACTGACAAAATAGTCGTCTTTCAGAAGGATGGCAACTGTGTAAAATGGAAGGGAAGGGAGGAAAACAAAGTGAGTTTCAAAACCAAACTAATGATTTTGTCTGCTGCTTCTAATGAAGTTCATGATTACCATGATATGAATTATTTTCTCACATACCTGTTAAAATAAATAAGTCAAAAAACACCAGTGTGAATAAATTAGTCCAGTCTAGCTGCAGAATGCTCTTAGATAACCGGTAGCCTCTAAATCATGACACTTCCCTGGGAATGATTTCAGAATTATGTATCCATTTAACAGATGTTTTAAAAAATGGAAACAAGGACAGAATAAGTTGCTATTAATCAGTGTCTCCTATTTCTGCTTGATGATCAAAATTATATGGACAGAACAAGATGATCCTTTTTCATCACTGACTCTCGGGGCTACCCCAATATTCAAGGTCTGGAATGAAATTAGAAATATGTGTGAAAAGACATATGCAAGAGGTGTGTTTCTCTACCTAGAAAACAGGCAAGTGACCAAGAAAAAAAAATGTGGGTTGCTCCTAAACAAATAATAATGGGAAGACATTTAGGAGTCTCTGTATTTGGGAACAGTGCACAGCAGAGTGTAGTTGAAAATCCACTCATGGAGTTACTCAAACATGGGCAGATAACCAGATAATTCTTCCTTTGTTGCAGTTTGGCAGGGCCGGGTTTGAACCCAGCAACCTCAGTATATGGGACCAGCGCCATAGGCGCCACCCTAACCAGATAATTCTTTATTGCTTCTTTTCATTCCAAGCATAAGAAAATTTCCCTTAGCCTGGTCAAAGGTACACATGAGAACGTCCACAATATAAGGAATCTCAACCAGTTTAAATCCTAAATTTTGGAAACACACTTCTCTTCCTTAAAACCCAGGAAAGAGAAATTGAAAATAACTTGGATTTACACTAAAAGAAAAAATCATTTCTCCATAAGGAATAGAATAGTTACATGCATAAGAAACAGATTTTATTCAAGAGATAACATTTCCTTTTTTCCTAAGGTGGATTCAATCATTCATTCATTCATTTGTTCATCCATTCAACAAATACTGCTAAAATACATGTAAAGATACCTATGAATATACTATGATTTGTGATCAAAAGCCAAGCTTGGATAAGCCATGGGAAAGCTCTCATATCCTGATTGTCACTTTTTTCCTAAAGAGATCCACTTAGAGCTTTAGAGAGAAATCCTGCATGAAAATTAGGTCTCCATAATAGAGAGGGACTAGACTAATGACCCATTTCTAGAACACTGAAATTAGTTTCAGTACTTCTGTTTATAAAGGAAGCATTAACAGCAAGTGAAGAAAACCTTCTCATATAAATCCTTTTTTATTGCATTCATAAGGCAGTTTTTCTCCAACTTCTGAAAAAAAAATATATTGAATGTTCAATTAGTGGGACAGTGAATTAAAGGATAAAATGAGGTAAAAGCAAGTGTTTCTGATACCAGTTAAACATGCTATGGCATTGTTCCACATTTTCTGTGTTGAGCATGTTTTAGAACAGGGGATGGCAAACTTGTCTTAAGAAGGCCTAAGTTAGTAAATATTTTAGGTTTCACAGGCCGATTCTCTGGTGCAATTAGTCAATCTCATCTTTGTGAAGCAATAACAGCCAAAGATAATATATGATGAATGAGTCAGGCTATGTTCTAATAACTTTATTTAATGACCCTGAAATTTAAAATAATTCTCATGTGTCATGAAATATTATTCTCCTTTTGATTTTTAAAAATTATTTACATAATAAATGTACAAACAGTGAGGAGGTCTATCATTTTGTGATACCTAAAATATAAATTTATATACATGCAGATGTTATAAAGTATCTTCTAAAATATTACATTTTACCAACTGTGTACCTTTATTTGACTTTTATTGTGTGTGTTTTTTGGCCGGGGCTGGGTTTGAACCTGCCACCTCTGGCATATGGGGCTGACCCTCTACTCCTTTGAGCCACAGGCACCAACCCCAACTATGTACCTTTACTTCCAGTGTCAAAACACCCAGACATTAGTTGAGTAGAGTGTTAAGTACTGTTGATTATTCTCAGCTGGTGATAAATTCTATAGCTAACATTTCACATCCAAAGGACGAGTGCAGAACATTTTGTGTGCATCTGTTACAAAACACCCAGGGACGCAGCAGCATCTTATAAATATTTGATTTTACTCAAATCATTTATATCTCTGTCAGGGGTCATTTTACTTGCTTATATGAATAATTAAAAGCATAATTAGGGAACTGTACAATCTGAAACATTAATATCACTTTTCATTTTACAGTGTTTCTTATAGAGTACGCAGCAGTTACTTGTACAAAAATAGTTTGTATTTTTGTTTATGTATAAAACTATGCAGGCAGAGAGAACTTTCCCAGCGATCAGGTAAGAGTTTTCTGATGACGGGTGGTAACACTGTCCTGTTTTGAGACAGAATGTGTCAAAGTTGGTCCCTTAGAACAGAGTGTGTCTTAGATGCTGAGCTCAAGAGACGGAACCCCATTCTGCCCCTTCACAGCGGTGTGACCTCTGCAGGTTACTTGACTTCTCTGTACCTCCATCTCTGTCACTGTGCAATGGGGACAGGAACAGGGCTTTCCCAGCAAAATCACACTGGGAAAGCACTTGACCAGAGCTGGGAACCCAGCAAGCACATACTCAATGGTGGCTACTGTCAAACTCATTTCCAAAATTAGGATGAAACTTATGTGCCGCACAGAAGGGCTACACACTTTCTCTCCATTTTCTTTTCTTTTCTTTCTTTTTTGAGACAGAGTCTCTCACATTGTCACCCTCAATTGAGTGCCATGGTGACATCATAGCTGACAGCAACCTCCAACTCTTGGGCTCAAGTGATCTTCTTGCCTCCACTATTTTGTATTTTTATAGAGACAGGCTGTGAGCTAAAGCAGCCCACCCGCCTTGGCCTCCCGAAGTGCTAGGATTACAGTCATGAGCCACTGCGCCCAGGCCACTACTCTCCATTTCAGAGAACACTCCATTTGCACCAATAAAAAGGGTCATTAGGCAGGGACAAGAGAAAGGATAGGAGTGGCCCAAATACTACGTGGGAAGAAAACTTAAGCATTGAACAGAGGCTTTCAGTTTAGTAAAACACGGAGTAAAAATGGTGCTCCTTTTTCTTGATTATTTCTGCCTTTTTGATCATGTCAAGGAAGAAGAAACCTTACTTTGGTGCTAATATAACCTGTATGTTTCCCTGATAACTCATTTCCTCCCTTTTCCCAAGAGTAAGCATTAAGCTACATTTTAATGACATGGGTAGCTTTGACTTATCTTTATAAATTATGGACATATTTCTAACAGTAAGTCTGTGTCAAATAGCACTGGTTGCACATTTATGATGCTGGTAAAAGGCTGGGTGCTGGCAAAATGCCTGTAATCCTAGCACTTTGGGAACCAAAGGTAGGAGCATTGATTGAGGCCAGGAAATTGAGACCAGCCTGAAGAAAAGCAAGATGCCAACTCTACGAAAAATAGAAAAACTAGCTGGGTGTGGTGGCACATGCCTGCAGTCCCAGCTCCTTGGCAGGCTGAGGCAGCAGGATCCCTTGAGTTCAGGAGCTTGTGCCTGCAGTGACTATGATGATACCACTACACTCTATTGTGAGTGGCAGAGTAAAATAAAGGTGATATAAATAGGAAGTATATAGTATTTCAAGAATAACAGACACAAATGGATTTTAATTTTATTTATAATAATAGCAATGAGAGGTGAATATGGACAAGGCATAAACCAGAAGGTGGCAAGGAACCAGCACAATGGCATGACAGACTGAACGTCGGTGTCCCCCTAAAATTCATAAATTAAGATCCTAATCCCCAAGGTGGTAGTATGAAGCAGAGGGGCCTTTGCAGGTGATTAGCGATTAGTGTGAAGCTTCATGCATGGGATTAGAGGCCCCAGAGAGCTGGTTTCCTTTCCGTCTGGTAAGGACATGGTGAGAAGGAATTGTCTATGCACCAGAAACCAGGTCCCCACCAGTTACCAAATCTGCCAGTCCCTGAACTCCCAGTCTTCAGAACTGTGAGAGGTAGCTGTTGTTTAAGCCACCCAGTTGACTGTATTTCGTTAGAGCAACCTGAACTGACTGAGACAGATGAGATGGCAGGGAGAGGCCAGGAAGGTGCACACGTGAGGGGACTTTCTAGAACTAGCACTTCTCGTGGTTAAACTGCTCCCATGAATTGTGCTGAAATCAAAGCAAAATGATGGAGGGAGGGGAAGGAGCTGGAGGCTGCAAACACAGGGTTTCATAATGTAAAGTCCAAAAGTCAAGAGCAATAGCTACCCATTGACTCTGTCCTCAGAGGAGAAGCAAAATTCTGAGCATGGTGCACGTGGGAAGCTTAGGAGCTGGACTCTCCAGCCATTGAGTGTGAATTTGAATCCTGGACGTATGAGAAAGTCACTGCACTTCTTGGTGCCTCTGTTCTCACGCCGTAAAATGGGAGTAAGACAGCAGCTACTTCTGAGGTTTGTTAAGAGGATCACAGGGGTGTCCTACAAAGAATACTCAAGACAGCAACTCATATAGAACACTATGGCATAAAAGTAGCATTCCATGAGTGTTGTTTATAAAGGTTAGTATTCTCAGGAGAGGATCCACAGCTTATACCCTATTCTCCCCATGTCTGAGTATCTCCCACTGTAAAGATACCCCAGGCTGCATACAAGAGTGGGAGTGGAGAGGTAGGCAGGTCACACGGTCACCTTGTATAAGGAATTCATTTTCTCCTGAAGCTAGAAGGAATAACCAAGTACCTGGAATTCTTTGCAGGATATCCACCAAATGTTTATAAATTAAATCCAACATGGTTATATGCAGCAGGCTAAAGCAAATGTTCATACCAAAATCTGAGTGAACAGCAGCAGGTGGTAAAAGTTAAAGAAAAATGGATGGAAGGAAAACCAGCTGCTTACTATCTTACCCCCTCGTCCCCATTTTCAACACTATAAAGTGAAAAAAGTCTACCATTATTGGATCTTGATGATGGGATCCCCAGACCACCTCCCACCATACCTATGTCCACTTGGGGTTCTTGGTGAAAGGGAAATGCTGTTGTCTGAAAGTCAGAACACACAGGCACTCCAGGCATTATCAGTCTCCCACAAACTTCCCTATAGCCATTGACATTTTGTTTTTCAACTACTCAACAAATATTTATTGAGTAACTACTGGATCCCATTTGGGCGGGGGGTTAGGGGGGTGGGCCACGCCTGAAAAACCATGAGTTTGGGAGGGAAATAGGAGATCATGAACATTGCCACTGAAACCCCTGTGGGGCCCTCATATGTAGTGGGAGCCCACTGCAAGCTATTGGGTGTGCATGTGCAAGGTTTCCCCAAAGTTGCCCCTAAAGTCACCACACATAGGCAAACACTTACAAATTCATTTGCAAAATTTTACAAAGAGGTGGCCAACACGTAGAGAATATTCTGCAAATTTTACAATGAATATTTTGTAAATAAACCTTTCATTTAGCTATAGTTTCCCATTTTCCTTACCTACGGGGACTTCAGGGATAACTTTGGGACATCTGTATACTGGTAGCCCAGTCTGACTCTCAATAAACTCTACTCTGGCCTACACAGAGGCAGTGGTTAGTCTGAGCTGTGAACTACAGGGAACAATGGAACAGAGTGTCTTTCAACTTCAGACAAGCCTTTGACCTTGAGGGGGCCTTACCTGCTTGTCTAAGCAAAGCAGCAAAGACAGATCCTCTTCTGACACATAGCCTGGGTCATATTCTTAACAGCATGTGGAAATGTCTGAGGTCCTTAAGACTTCATTTTTCTCTATAAACCAGCCTGCAATTAGTTTGCTCTTCTCTCAGCTTAAGTTTGTGTGCTCTTATGGCACACACAGTAAAATAAGGTCAATGCAAAGGTCTCCTAATCCTTGTCTTAATTTTATGGGCTTGGTATCATTCTAGGAAATGACTCCTGATCTACTTTTCCACACCTGCTTTCCCTGCCATCAACTTTCTTTTACTAATTTAACAATCATTTGTTGAATCCATTTCTCCTGGCATCATGGGATACACAGTAGAAAAGGATGTACACAGAGAAACAAGAGAGCAAACTGATACAAAGTGGGGAAATGGAAGTAATGTGCATTATGGCAAATTTGCATTTACTATTTATTTGTCCTTGGTGGCGGGGGAGCTACTTTAAAATAAGTAGTTTAAAAAAAATAGAAAAGCCCTCCAAATAGTTAAAATTCACAGGAGTCCAGGGCTTATTAACATACATCAGAAGTACTAAGTCTTAAATTTTGATCATTTAGCTGGAAGCTAATGCTAGAAACAGCAAAGTTGTCTTGAAATGTTCTTGATGAATGCATTATCTTTTCATTCTACAAAAATGAAAGAAAGGGAAATAACTTCAGATGAAATCAAATGGGAACTGGCACAAGATATAGTTACAGCTCCTCAGGAAGAAATAAATAGATGCTGTCTGTCTGATATTTTAGACAACTTTCAAGAAGTGGCCTCGGTACGATCAAGTTACTCTATTGATTATGCTAGATTGGATATATAGTACTCTCAGGGGCTTAAGACAGATCTGAGCTTTTAAATTGTTTTATGACAAATTTACTGTCTGTATGCAATACAAGCTGCTTTAAATATTAACTTTCTCTATTCATATTTTAATATACAAAAGGCAGAGTCTATTTTTAGAGAAGAAAAATAAATGTTGCTTAAAAATTAATGATTTAAGAAAAACAAGGTTTTTCTTCAACTTAGTATGCAAGATAGATATATAAAATGAATGGCTACAACAAAGACAGACCATGTAATTTAGGATATATGCTTTTTTAAATTAAAGTTTTTTTGTTTTGTTTTATTTTTTCAGAATTGTAGATTCACAGGTGGTTAAAAGAAATAATGCAGAGAGAAAAAAAAAAAAAAAAAGAAATAATGCAGAGCGATTCCGAGATCTCTTTACCTCATTTCCCTTAATTGTGACATCTTTTAAATAAATAGTACAATGATAAGTGTTTGCTATTTTAAAAAAATAACACCTGAAATTGAGTAGTCAATGTGGTAATTATCAACTCCTCTTTAATTTAGTCTATACTAATGGTTACTCCAAACAAAACAGAGAAACTGAACCTTCATTTCTCCAAAATGTTGAAAAATTTATAAACTAATTTGGCATCTACAGAATGCAAGAAGTTATTAGGTTTGTTCTTTAAAACACACACAAAAAAGTTGATTTCTACACTCAAGTTTCTTTTTTTTTTTTTTCTTTTGCAGTTTTTGGCCAAGGCTGGGTTTGAACCTGCCACCTCCAGTATATGGGGTTGGCGCCCTACTCGCTGAGCCACAGGCACCGCCCTATACTCAAGTTTCTAAGCTACCATAAATTGAAACTCTACCAGGAGATCAAAAAAAAAAAACCAAACCCCAATTCCATGTTCTTGTTTCAAATTGCATATAACTGGTTGTCACATTTTAAAACTCCTCTTACAGAATCATCTTATTTACGAGATATTGGCCTATCTAATTTTACGTTGTGAATTTTACAGTAATAAGTAGTTTGAGAAGTGACAGATTTATTTCTGCTTCTCAGAACAATATGCTTCTGAAATCTCCGACAGAGACCTGTTCGTGTTTGGATAGCAAAAACCTAGCACATGGGCGGCTCCTGTGGCTCAGCGAGCAGGGCGCCGGCCCCATATACCGAAGGTGGCGGGTTCAAGCCCGGCCTCGGCCAAACTGTAAAACAAAAAAAAATAGCCGGGCGCTGTGGCGGGCGCCTGTAGTCCCAGCTACTCGGGAGGTTGAGGCAAGAGAATCGCTTGAGCCCAAGAGCTGGAGGTTGCTGTGAGCAGTGTGACGCCACGGCACTCTACCCAGGGCGATAAAGTGAGACTCTGTCTCTACAAAAAAAAA
>CAUYON010127639.1:0-22086 GCA_963573935.1 Arctocebus calabarensis | reverse complement strand
GTGCATCTTAGCAGGGTACTGGGGAAACTTATTAAATGTAGAGTATCAATGTCTTTATATAGTGATCAAGAAAATGCCATGAAGGCTATCTGTAACAGTACGATCAAAACATTTTTGAATGTATATGAATTGTGCCCTATGATTGCACCAATGTACAGAATTATGATTCAATAAAATTATTAAAAAAAAAACAAAAAACAAACAACAAACGAAAAAAGCCATGAAGTATTCAAGACACATAAAATACAGTCAATGAAGATTAATGAAAGGCATTAGCTAATGGAAAACGTGACCTAATTTCTCTAATGTGCATAGATAGTTTAAATGATGGCACATGTTATAGGATAAAATCAAGGTTAGATTCTCACCCCCCCACGAGATAGAGTCTTACTCTGTTACCATGGGTAGAGCATGGTGGCATCATAGCTCCCAGGAACCTTGAACTCTGCTCAAGTGATCTTGCTTCAGCCTCCCATGGAGCTGCCACAAGGCTTGGCTGTTTTTTCTACTTTTAGTAGAGACAGGGTCTCCAACCCCCAAGCTCAGGTCCCATCTCAAAGTCTCATACTGCTATGATTAGCATGAGCTACCCTACCCAGCTTTAGATTTCACTTTTAAAATGTGAAATCACCTTTTCACATATTTTCAGATGAAGACATGTATCTTTTAAAAATAATGTATCATTTTTAAATTAGTAAATTACACAGTCATTTAAAGAGATTAATTTCTTCTTTACTATGTGCCTAGAGTAAACTTATTGTATTACAAAAACTGATTAGCGTTTTGTTATTGAGATACTACCATTAAATGTCTATTTTCCCCATGTCGTATTTTGTGCACATGTGTAACCAAAATGAGATACATTTTTGGGAATTAATCTGTGTTAACTACCATAAATTTAAGTATATAATCAAATATGTAACAACAGAAAAAATAAATAAAAATATGTGATGAAAGAAACTACGTAATAGGTGTAGTCAGCCTGCCTTTACAAAATAGCAGAAAAAAAAGTCATATGTTTATAGTATAGTGAACATATTTCCTCTTTCCATGTTATTTCATTATAGATAATGGGCATGTTTAATTCATTAAACCATGAAAATAATGATGAAAATAAAAATAGATAAGTATAAACAATGGTCTGTCACTTAAGAAGAAATACTTCCATAATTTCTCTCTCTCAAGCTTATTAGTTTATAGGAATTTCAAAAGGTCTTTGTGGCCATGAAACTAACAGAAAACAAAAGAATCCGGTCTTCAAATCAGCTTTCATTATTGCTGTAACTCAAATCTTATTACTATATAATATCAATTAAAGATACAGATTTTTTACAATACGTAATTTTGTAAACAAGTCAAACAACATTAAGGTATACCTTTAAGGTTCTAAGATAACGCATTTTATTGTTCCACAATACCTAGAAAATGTACTTTTCTTAGGTATGATTTTGCCTTCTCGTGAATTTTTTTTAGAAAATTTAATGGAGTAATTTTATTTTCAGCATTCATTAAACTATTTTAAATAAAATAGAATCTCACTAATCTGAGGCCTACCTACTCCTTCAACTCAGGTCTCACCAATATCCCTGGAGACTCTACTTCCACCTCAGAAATGCGGGTGGGAAACCAAGGACATGAGATCCTCATTCTTCTCTTACTTTTTGCTCAACATTCACATATCACTTGTATGTGTTCTTAATTTGCAATTAATTAGATCTTACTCATTCCTGGCATTTTATTTGTGATTCTCTTTTTTCTTATGTTTTTAGAAGAATCTACCAATTCTTCTAATTCTGCCTCCTTTTTAAAAAGAGATTCTATTGGAGATGCAGTCCTTGATTCTAGGATAGTTCTCTTCTAAAATGCTGTGATAACGTAGTCCTTGCTTTAATTTATAACACTCAATATTTTGAACTGAAAAAAATTATAATGGATTTATAAGAAATTGTTAATAAAATTTGACTTAGAAGAGTAGAAGAGTATTTTTAAACATGCCATGAACAATTTAGATATGCAAAATTCTAATTTAAAAAAGATCTGAAATTTCTGACGTACTCTGACATAAAAATATATCAGACAAGTTTTTTACTGCAAAGAAAGATAAATTAAGGACTGAGGCTAGACCTTATCAAATATTCTAATTTTTTAATCTATTTTTTATACTTAAATCAATATTATCTGATAAGTTTTCCTAATATGTTCTGTAACATAGATAATTATTGTAAGATCCTGGACCATAAGTCACAAACCTATAAAAACAATAAAAATTGGGTATTTCTTTACCAGACAAGATTGGAGGAAATTTAATGAGTAGCTATAGGATCAGTCTTGTTTACATTTTTATTCTGTTGCACACCAAAATTTCTTCTATTAATATATTGCAACTTAAAGTTTTACCCAGATTTCTTCCAAGTTTATTGGACTTTCATCTCATTATAATTAGTATTAAGAAAATAACATTTATATTAAGAAACAAATAAAACAAAAGTAACAACACTTTGACCCTTAGAAAATGCCAAGTGACTGAACGGTACCTTGAACTCAAGAGCAAGGTGAGAGATAAGAAACTAGGTTTCTATTTTTGCACTATTGGCAAGGACAAAAATGGGATCCTCCCAAAATGTATTTTATGTATATACCCTCGTCTCTCCCTCCTCCCTTTTTCTCCCTACATCCCTCAAAAAATTAAAAATCTACTAAAAATGAGAATTAAAAGAAAAAGAAATACTAGCTGGGACAGACTGTTAGAAGGCCAACAGGTTGATAATACGATATGAGAAGATCAAGGGAGCAAGTGAGCAGAATTTTATAGCAATCAGATTCTTTCAGAAGAATCAACCCACAGGCATAATATGAAGAAATTTTAAGAGTACAAAGGACATATGTGTGAGACAGAAACTTCTTGGGAGTTGGTTTTAGAATAAGACACTTTTTACTTTGACATGGACATTGAAAGTAAGAATCTAAGATAGGAGGACAGAATCATAATTGAAAAGCTTTTTTTTTTTCTCCTCTAAAGCATGGTTTAATTTCATGGATGATTGAAATTTTCCATTTCAAAAATATATTTAATTCTCCAAAAAAATTTACTTGTCTATAAACTGTCTACTCCTGTTAACACGAACAAATACAGACCCATAAATGTTGGTTACATAGACGATAATTAAAATAGAGGTAATTTTATTTCACTTGAAGATGGATGATTTTATTTATAATAATGTGAGTACACCTGCAGGTGAAAATGAAGCAATATGTATTATTGACTATTCTAAGAGCAATTTAATAAGAGGTGTTTCACTTCATTAACATCAACTTTTTAATTTAAAGTTTAAATTGAATAAGCAAATTTATACAAGCATTCATTCATACACATATATAATATGGTTAACAATACACTCAAAATATATGCCCAATTGTTACTGGACCTTTACCATAATATTTTATTTTTTTATCATGCACAGAGAATATCCAGATGAGAAGGGAATTACAGTTCTTATTGTATAATTTAATAATGCTTTTTGTTGTAATCTCTATTTTTGTTTCAGAAGAAGTAGCGAATGGCTCTAAGAATTGGGTTTGCAGAAATCTGTTGTCTTTGATTATTCGTCTTTTTCTTTTCTTTTTTGTTTTTCTTTTTTTGAGACAGAGTCTCATTTTATTGCCTTCAGTAGAGTGCTGTGCTGTCACAGATTACAGCAATCTCCAACTCTTGAGGTTAAGTGATTCTCTTGCCTCAGTCTCCCAAGTAGCTGAGACTACAGGAGCCCACCCCAACACCTGGCTTTTTTTTTTTTGTAGTTGTCAGTCATTGTTGTTCACCTGGCCTGGGCCAGGTTCAAACTCACCAGCCTCAGTGTATGTGGCTGGTGCCGTAGCCACTATGCTATGAGTGCTGAGCCGATTATTCATCACTTTTTAAATTTTTTAATTGAACTAAAATATATATTAAGAATAGTACATGAATCTTGTATGTACAGAATGATGAAGTGTCAGAAAATGAACACACACATTCCTCTGTTACTATTACCTAGATAAAAAAGATTTAAAAAATAGTTTTATTAGAACCAAAGGAGCACTTTTGATGATTTCTTTAATTACTATCAAAACTTTCTATAAAAAACAGTCGTGTGATTGTTACCACACATATTAATTTTATCATTTTTACTTTATCTAAATGGAGTCATGCAGGGTGTAATTTTATGTATCTAGCAGCATTTACACAATTCTGTAATGTAAAATTTTCAGAGTTTAAAATTTCTTTTTATTAGTATATGATCCCATGTTCTGTGTATGAGACTTCCTATTGTTCGATTTCTTCACCAGCGATCATTAATTTCTTTTTAAATCTTAGCCTTTCTTATAGGTACATTTCTCAATAATTGTAATTTGCTTTACCCTTTACAGAAATGAAGATGAGTAAGTTGGCATTTCCTTGTTGTTTATATTGAAATATTATCGTGTAGTGTTTGTTGAACTCTCCCCTGCATTATTTCTTACTGAATTGTTTTTTTGTTGAGATTTAAAGAAGTTCTTTATGTGTTTTGGATATGAAGACCTAGTTGAATGAATATATATCGAGTATCTTCTTCTATAACAAGATCTACATTTTACCCTCTTGATTGATGATCACTTTTGATTAACAAATAGTTTCAATGTAACTTTTTATATTATGATTAAAGGCATTTTGTGTTCCATTTTACAAAATGTTGACTCACCTCAAAGTATTAACACTATTTTTCTATATTAAATTTGGAAAGCTTTTATTGTTTTACTTTTCACATTTAGATATGAAGTAGATGTTGAATTCATTTTCTATATGGTACTATAGTCCATCTTTACCTGAGAGGGATACATTCCAAACGTCAGTGGATTCCAAGACTCAGTGGATACCTTAAACCGTAGATAGTACGGGACTCAATATATACTGTGTGTGAATTTCTTTTTCCTTCTTCACAATTTCATCGATAGAAGATTGGTTCTTATCATGTGTTTTAGAAAACTCAGTGTGTGATTTTTCTCTCTTTCCTTATTAAGTCAGAACTTTCCATTTTTCACTTAGAAAAAAAAAAAAAAAACCGCTGTAGAGCTTTTCTTTGGCATACATGAATTACCAGCTTCACTACTCTTGGACTCTTGGCGCCATTAGGAAGTTCTGAATTCAAGCACCGTGATAACCCAGACAGATTCTAAGTGACTCATGGTTGATGAATATAAACAGCATAGGCTTGTTGAAAAGGGGAATTATTTAAGTGTCAGGCAGAATGCATAAGATTTTATTGTACAATTCAAATGGGGTACAATTAAAAACTTATAAATTTCTCATTTTTGGAACTTTCTATTAAAATTTTTGGACTACTGTTGACATTGGGTAATTGGAAACCAAGGAAGCTGTGCATAAGGGGGGGCTGCTGTATAAAGGAGAGGTAAATTTCATTTTTTTAAATTTAGAGTTCAATTGATTTCACACCATTTATTAAGCTATGTATTAAATAAACTATTCTTCCCTGACTGTATTATCACCTGTTATCATAAATTAAATAAGCATATATGAAGGAAGTATTTCTGAACTGTCCTGTTTCACTAATTTTATTTTTTGTGTCTAAATGATATTTCCAGATTTATGGTAACTTCATAGCAGTTTTTCATATCTGGCCATATATTCTTTCGGATGTATTTTTATTCAAGTAGTTTTTCTGTTCTTAGCTCTTTCTACACACAATGTTTTAAAATTAGGCCACCAATTCTCTCTCTTCTCTCTCTCTCTGCTACCTATCTGCCATTGTAGTGTTTGGATTCAGTTTGTGTCTGGAATTAACATAATAATAATTGATATAATTATATTATTGAGTTTTCTAGTATATGAGTATAGTATATCCTTTTATCAATATAGGATTTATTAAATTTCTCTCATTATTTGTATGTACTGAGTATAGTATATCCTTTTATCAATATAGGATTTATTAATTTCTCTCAGTATTATTAGTATGTACTGATACATGTGTGTGTATGTGTAACAATGTTATGTTTGACTAATTTTGTGTATAACATTGTGATGAACAATTGTATAACATTGTAATGAACAATTATTTATACATTGAATATTTAGGATGCTAAAAAGCTTCATCAATTGTAAGTTTACCTGAAGATTCTTGGATTTTATAAGTATATCATAATCTTCTCTGCAAATAATAACAGCCTTTTTTCTTAATTCTATTTCTTATATGTTGTATTACTTATTATCTTGGCTAGACTCTCAAGCATAATTAAGAACAGAAATGGCTATGCAATAATAGAGTGCACCCTGGTCTCATTTCATATCTCAGGAGAAGCATTAAGTATCTTACCATTACTTAAGTTTGCTTTAAGCTCCTTAGTAATAACCCTTTATCAGTATTGAACACCACTCCTTATTCCCCATTTCCATAAAGTTTTCTTTCAATCATAAATGTCTATTAAACTTTATCAAACAATGTTTTTTCACCTGTTTATAAATTACATTTTAATTTTCACTTTTTTGTTTATATAGTTATTTGTAAACTGCAAATCATCCTTGATTTCCTGAAATAAACTGAGGAAATGGTATTTTAGCACTGTGGGTTTTATATACTACACATTACTACTTGTATTGCATGCATTTTGATATTTATATGGATATTTTGTTTTGCACTTTTACTTCCCTGGAATAGACTTGTCTTTTTTTTAAAGTGGGTTTATTTATTTATTTATTTTTATTTATTTATTCATTTTTAGAATCAGGGTTTCACTGTGTCACCCTCAGTGGAGTGCCGTGGTGTCACAGTTCACAGCAACCTCCAGCTCTTAGGCTTAGGCAATTCTCTTGCCTCAGCCTCCCGAGTAACTGGGACTGTAGGCATCCGTCACAGTGCCGGGCTATTTTTTGTTGCAGTTTGGCAGGGGCCGGGTTTGAACCTGCCACCCTCCATGTATAGAGCTGGTGCCCTACCCACTGAGCAACAGGTTCCGCCCCTGTAACTTATTTTTTAGTGGAAAATTAGTGTAATTTATGTCTTTATTATCCATCAGTGGCTGGATTTTCTTTGAGGGAAGATTTTTAATGTAAATTAAGGAGTATGTAAATATTTTCTTATAGCAAAATACACATTGCATATAAATTACCCTTGTAACAAATTTAATGTTTATAATTCAATGTATTCCATTGGTACTTTTGTATTTAATTTAATTTGAATACCCGATAGCTTCATACTGATAATGACTTACAACTCTTTTTAGTTAGAAGACTTTAAAGATGGTTTCTGTAAAAGGACCTTGAATAATCAGTTCCATACCCATCTGCACAAAGAGTGGAATAGGATGATGTTCTGGAGTTTGTTGCCCTGCCTGCTGAACCAATGTCAGACAGCCTTTCATTTAGGCACATATCCTGGCTAGACTATTCAATTTCCATAAAAGAAGGTCAACTCTATTTTGAACTTGACTATCTGTTAGCACATAGAGGTCAATATTTATTTGGCAGAATAGAATTGCTTTATTCCAATTACTTGGCAGGGAATACAGTCTCAAATTCCCTTCTGCCCAATATCCATCTTTCTAAGCCTCTTCTGAGAGAAGTCTATTTTTGATACATCACCGAAGGCTGTTCTGTTTATCAGTTCTTCCACATAATCTGAAATCTACTGCACAATAGATCAGGTAGTCACAAAGGTGAGTATTGTATCATGTCATGTATTCTTGATTTTTTTTTTACTCAACTCGTTACAGCTACTGAATTATGTGTTTTTTTGTAAATCTATTTCTGTTAAAACATACAACCAGCCACCTTATTTGTGGTTAGGGTGCAATAGGAGAGATCTTCTTTGAAGACACTTCTTTACAGATTTTATTATTCCTTTGTTGGAATTGGTTGTATTTTCTCCTGAGCAGGTAGGTTGTTGCCCAGGTCAGTTTTCTCCTCTCTCTTTTGCTACTAGAAAGCTAAGGAATAAATTGAAGCTTGTGCCTGGCAAGTGCCCTTACATATTCATTTTATAATGATATCCTTAATATTTGAACCATTTATTTTACTGTTTTGTTTTACCTTTTGTTCTTCCAACTCATCCTCGTTTATGTTACGTATCATCATACATTACATTATTTCTGGAAAGAAAGCAGAGCATAAAATTTTCATAAATAAATTGAAAAATTAAATATTATCCCAAACATTATTTCCCATTGTAGCTGATAAATTCAAATCTCCAGATTTATTTTCTTAATATAATCATTTGTGCCAGTAATATTTGGATATAATGTTATTTAAGATTTTTAAAAAATCTCTTATATTAAAATTAAATCATAACAGAAAAGATTGATTTATAACATGATGACCATCATGCTTCAAAACACATTGAATTTTCCTTTTTGTGATCTAATGATTTGAGATAGTTCATTTGAGAAAGATAGAAAATTTCACCATATTTTGTTGTCAAATTCCATTAAAGAAAAATGTACTAGCCTGTAAATCAATCATTTGGTTATACATTTAAATATATTTTGAACAATGCTAACTATCAGATACAATTTTATTTTGAAATTGCTATTGTGAAATTTATTACATATGGACTTTTAACATTATTTTAAAATAGTTAGAAAATAATAATATATTTTATAAGCCATTATGCCCAGGGCTTATTAGTTCAGTAAATGTGGTATTTGAAATTTATAAATGATGGGCTAATGAAACACAATATAAAGTTATTTACTCAATTCTAAAAATTTTCATAACCCATAAGTTAAACCTTATCCACATACTTATTAACTATATTTATGCATGTTTGGTGGTATTTTTAATATCTTTTATAAAATATATTGCCAAGTTGACAAATAAATGAATTGAATATACATAATACCAAGAAAATTTACAAAACTACTTACGCTATGTATATCATAATACATACATGCTATATATATTTACAAAACTACTCACACTATATATATCATAATACACATGCATTAATGTAGCTAAGACTTAAAGGTGATTGTATATGTAAGATTTTCAGATTATATGTGATTTTTTATACAATATTGAATTCTGTCTAAACATATGATACTTTATATCTTTTAAAAATTGGGAAAAAATTTAAAATTTTGATTAATTAGTGATAATTTTTGAAACATTATTCTTATATCTCCATTACATCTGAAATGGACATGTAACTGGAATAAAGCCATAAAATACTTTTCCAACAGGCTAGGAATATTGACAGTAGCTTTTAAATATTAAATGAGAAATACAATTGCCTATGCTCACAGTTCTTTTTATGAGACTCTAGGACATTATGATAATTACCTATATATGTTCACATATGTTTAGTTGTATACTTTCATATATCAAATTAGTATATTTGTGTGTGTCTATACACACCTGTTGATATATATGTACTTCTGATGTTTTTGAAATGTGTATGTACTCAGTGAATGAAACACCTAATTTCCTTCTTTATTTAAATTATAAGTTCTGATACTAGATGCTTTATGATTTCAGTTTGTGGGGGTTGAATCAATAAGATTTGTTTGATAATATATAGCACAGCTTTATAATCTTTTAATAACTGAGAACTGAACACAAAGCATTGAATAATTTAGAATCACTGAGTAATTTTTTCAATAAATGTTTATACACTGTATATTTTCTGGAACAATTTCAGGATTAATATCAGAACAAGGCATAATCTATTTAAATTTTGCTTCATTTTTTGTTTAGAAATTACTCGAAGAAAATATTTAAAACTAGCATTCTTTTTCAAGTAAAATTTGAACATTCTTTCACTAATGCAGCACTATTTTTTTTTTTATATTGTCCGTTTTGTTTTAGAACCCATAGTTACTGGTAGATTCAATGTCAAATGAAAGTGATTCAAGGTAAGGCAGCCCTATGACCTGACGCCTTGGCCCTGGCAGTGCTGATGCTGTGGCGGATGGACGAACCAGCTTGCTGGAAGGGCCGGTCACCTGTGGGGGAGACACTGGCGCCTGCTGTCTCTTTGTGCTCTTCTGGCTAGTCCATTTCATGGATGGCCCTTCCTGTCTCCTCCTCATGCACTTCTGACTGGTCAATGTCACCTCAGTTTCCAGGGCCTGAGTCTTCATTGGACAGCTGGCTGTAACTGACAAAGACTCACCCTAAGAAGTTCCAACAAAACAACCCCCTGGGACTATATAAACCCTGAGCAGCGCACTCAGACACAGACCTGGCTGGACCTCAGAGAGGGAGCAGGAGAGCTTGTTCCCCTCCTGGGTCCTCTCTGCCTAGAGGTCTGGTTTTTCTCCTAGTTGTAATTCTTGTTTCTTGTAAATAAATCCTGACTTACCACTACTCCTGTGGGCCATTGATTCCTTCTTCCAATAGCTGAGACCAAGAACTTGAAACTCCAGCATCAAAAGTAAAGATGTTCAAGAAAATGTCTCCTCTGTAAATATTATTTTAAATATTAATGTGAAAATAGGCTATGACCAATTTATGAAATTATTCTAGCTCAGACTAATCATTCCATTATAACACACAAAGAAACAACACATAAGAATAACCACCCTCTCAGTTAAAACTGTATTTTCAGGTCAAAAATAAACAATAGACCTGCAAATACCTTCTCTATAAAACAGGAAACACTTTTGGAAATAGACCATTGACCCTTAGTATGAAATTTTCACTGTTACACAATATTAAAACCACAGGAAACTCTTTCTGAAAGCATAATCTTTTGTTGATGACAAGAGGTCATTTAACTATTAAATTCATTATTTCCAATTGAGAGAGAAAAAGGTTTAATTTTTCCATCAATTTTTACTACTATGTGTTATATTTTCTTTAGCTTATTGAATAAAAAATGTATAGGAGGATTCAAACTTATATTTAAGACAATATCAGTTTATGATCTAAGTTTATATAAATATTAAAAGGGTGAAAATAAGATATTTTGTTATTCTTGATTAATTTTTACAAGATAAATGATAAATTGATGACAAAATGATGATAAAAGCATTAGTAGACAGAAACAAAATACCAGAATAGGTTTATAATAACCTCTTCTTGAAGAAGTGGAATCAAATAATTACATGGAAATGAATGAATGAATGTAGAATTGATTTGTGGAGTGTTAAAGGTAAACAATTCGTTGCAATGTTTCATTTCCAAAATAGTTCAAAACATTTCTCAAAGCAACTTTGCGGATATGGTTATTTATAAATGTATCTATCTTATAGAGGAGTAATGCAGTTTACAAAAATGTGTGCATGACATACTCTTTCCTAATATTTATGGAGACCAGGAAAAAAGAAAAAAAGAAAAGCTTACATCAGACATGCATGGGTAGTTAAAGTTATGAACCAAGAAAATAAACATATGACTAATATACCTGGATTGCTCAACATTTCACCCCCAAGAATAGCAACAACAAATAAAAAAGTCTGACAATAGCCAGCTCCTTGGTCTACACTTGTCCTTCTATCCCCACTCCGGGATTCCATCCTGCACTAACAGGGACTTCGCATAAACACCATGAACACTCTAAACATTCTTCTGAGTCTCAACCAATCTCATACAAGTGGTGACCACCTCGGCAGCCCCAGAGCCTAAAGATGCACACACAGGTTGCATAAACTGCATCGCATAAAATAGACCCAAGGAAAAATCCGCACAGGTTTTGGGAGTGGACTCAAAAGCATTTGGAAAGAAAATCCTTTATTGTAGGTACTTAGAACGCGAATACAAAAGCGAATGCAACTCAAAGTGCTCACATTCCTTGTTACCTGTATGATTAGAGGGGATGGTTAGAACAAGGCCCTTTGAACTGTAGGGCCCGGGATATGTGCCTCTCCCAGCTGGGTCTAAGAACAGTACTGAAAATAAAGCCCCTAAACAAGTGTTTGTGAAAAAATCAGTGTAAACAGCATGTGAAAAAAAGATACGATTAGAGATAATATTAATGAAAAACTAGCAGATTTGTAGTGAAAGTTCTAGGAAATGGAATATAAAAGATTAGCATATTCATTGCTCAATAGCTCCTAAATATTTTTGGTAGTGGAAGAGTGGTGCAGTGGGACTAGGGGATTTTATTTTCCCCTGGTTTCTTATAAATTAAATCCAAATACATGTGAACAATGTCGGTAATGACATTTAATAGTGAATACTACCATTGCATCACATGTTTTTTCTCATTAATACCTTTCAGGTTAGTTTGTCAATCAAAAAAGATCAGAATTATGAAATTTAGATGCAAATACTACTGGCTCTAGTATTTTCTCCAATTCTCCCTCAGGAACCAACCAACAACAGCTGGATGTAGAGCAGTGGGACCCTCTTAGAGTTTAATGGACCCCAAAGGTAGCCTGGGACTTGCAGTGGTGAAGAGCAAACCCACCCAAGTTCTGTCTTTGTTGTTTGCCTTTTCACTAACTTCCCATTTATGTAAACACAGTGACAGGAGTTCATCCTCACATGAGCAACACCTTTCCCGTAGATACGATTTTGCTCTCAGAATCCATAATGGCTTTGGAGAACTAAAGCAAACTCTTTAGACAGAGTGCAGACGTGAAAATAAGGATTGTGTGAAAGACTTGATTACGCCCAGTGCTTCCTTTTGTGCTCTCAGTACAGAAACGATTATTTTAAAATGTATTCTATGTATTTTTTAATCTTTTAGACCATAAAATCTATTAGAAATGATATTTAGGCCATGGAAATGAACAATGACAGAAACAGCAGCTTTAATAACATTAATGCAATAAACCTTATGAAGTTCTGAACCTGAACTCAGGAATGTTAAGGAAAAAACAACAAAACCTGCTTTAGTATAATTCTAAAACTTGGCAGGAATTTCTGTGGATAAAAATATTAACCATGAACATATATCCGTACAGTATCGTGAGCCCGTCTGAACAGCTTCCTTTGTTGTTTTTGTGTTAAGAATTGATTTTTGCCCTCTGCACTGCAGCAATGGGTTGCATAGTGGCCTCAAAAATGTTACATGCAAGTCCTAACACCTGTACCTGCATGTGATTTCATTTGGAAATGAGATCTTTGCAGATGTAATTAAGTCAGTGCTATCTCAGTGAGATCATCCTGAATTTGGAGGGGGCCTTAGATCCAATGGAAAATATCCAAATAGGAGACATTAGAATCAGGACTCCAGGGGAGGAGGGCTGCGTGAAGGAATAAGGAGATGACCTCGTTACCTGTGTACATGCCAAAAAATGCCAAGAATCTCTTTGTAGTCACAAGGAACTAGGAGCAACCGTGGAACAGGTTCTCCCACAGAAGATTTAAAATTAATCAACCCTGATAACTCTGATTTCAGACTTCTGGCCTCCAGAACCATGAGAGCATGAACTTCTACTATTTTAAGCCACCAAGTGTGAGATAATGTGTTATGGCAGCCTAGGAAATTAAGACAGATACCTATATTTGATATTTTGGAACCTCCTTTAATTTTAAAATATAAATTAAGTTATATGTATATTTACACACATCTTTTATATATATATACACACATATGTATTTAATTTTAAAATATAAATCGTGTTATATATATTACACACATACATATTTAATTTCAAAATATAAATCATGTTTTTATATATATATATACACACACAATACACACACTCTGTATATGATATATAGGTAGATTGATATATATATATATATAGAAAATATGCCATATGTAATTGATGTAAATTATTTTCTTATTTTAAAAATTCTTGAAAAAATAAAAATATTCTTCACACAATTTCTTTTTAAGAGAAAGGATAGTATGTATCTGATGCACTTTGGTCAAATTATAGTAGAGTGATTGCCGAGAACTTTCACTGTACAAAATGAGCACTTTTCTTTTTGAACTGATTCTAAAAAAAGAGTATGATTTATCATGATTTCTATCATGAAATTGTATCATCAATCATGACCTTTGTCATTAAATGCATTAGCTAGAAATGAACCTTTATTTGGTGGAAGTGTGAAACATTCTTTCTTAGTCAATACCATAGCATCCTAAAAATTGGTAAGGTTGGTGTTATCTCCTGTTGTCTTTTGACACAGATGAGGTGAAAAGAATCAAAGTTAAATCGCGTCAGTTTATCTCTTGAAGGAAGTGAAGTTAGAAATCAAATATAAGTTATCCTAATGGTCAAATCATACCTAGATGGAGACACAAAAGAGTGATGATTACAACGATTTTAAAAATAAAAAATCCACAACGAACTATCTTTAAGAAGGATTTTTCTTCAGTCTCATTTATATCTATGAACTCCTTACAATTATTATACTAGAGAGTTCCCAAAGGAGAATGTCATGGATTAGACTTATGGTAACTATAGTATTAATTTATTATTTGTTTTTAAAGGCAGGATGTGCATTTCAGAATTTTACTTTGGCATTGTGTTCCAAAAATATTTATTTCATTCAATGCTAAACCTATTGCTAAAAATTTAACTTGTTATGAAAATTATCATAAACAAATACATGTCTAAAGGATTTTTCCCAAGCTTTCTGAAGGCAAATTGTGCTTGCCTTTATTTTCTAATTCATTTTATTTACACACCAAGATGTGCAAAGGTGTGCGTTTCTTTTTTTGTTTTTTGAGACAGAGCCTCAAGCTGTCACCCTGGATAGAGTGCTGTGGCATCACAGCTCACAACAACCTCCAATTCCTGGGCTCAAGCGAGCCTCTTGCCTCTGTCTCCCAAGTAGCTGGGACTGCAGGTGCCCGCCACAACGCCCGGCCATTTTTTTGGTTGCAGCCATCATTGTTGTTTGGCGGGTCCAGGCTGGATTCAAACCCACCAGCTCAAGTGTACGTGGCTGGCGCCTTACCCGC
Organism: Arctocebus calabarensis; assembly: GCA_963573935.1. Lineage (NCBI taxonomy): Eukaryota > Metazoa > Chordata > Mammalia > Primates > Lorisidae > Arctocebus > Arctocebus calabarensis. Next base: position 7,258 of record CAUYON010127639.1, on the reverse strand, counting down.
TGAGCCATAGGCGCTGAGCCAGGTGTGCGTTTCTTAATCATAATTGTATACAATTACTTTTTACTTATCGAAGATGGTGCAACAAAAAATATGTATAAGTGGAATTACCTGATTTCTAAAACTCAATGTGAACCCCCACACACACACACATGAAGGATAAGAACATTTGCTAACACATATAGTCAAGGTCATTTGTCCTGAGGTCATAGATTAATATTCCAACAAGTAAAACAAGTTGTAATATATAGTAATTCATCATTGCTACATCTCTGCTTCTTTTTTATTTTGTACTTATATTCCTATGTTGCACATGAGACATGGAGAAGGAAATTTAGTATTTCAAGTAAGTAGTTGCTAAAATGCTATTAGGTAAATAATGCAAATATATGTTACCTTCTATGATAAAAGCGATTCTGTAGTCATATGGAGAAAGACAATTAAATATGACCAGGACTGAGAAGCCAAATCACCCTGAGCATTGAAAATATTGTATGAATAGAATGAAACATCTTTGGTTCATTTGCTCCTTTTGAAAGCTGGGAGAAATCTGACCCAGATTTAATAAAGACAAGTTGCCAGGACATCAGTTCAAATAGAAGATTTCATCTCATTGTAGGCTTAACATTCATACTCTTGAAAGACTTCAGGGATAACAGGGAACCATGGGAAGTAGGCTTCCTCCCAGTGGGCAAGGACAGGTCTGAAAGAACTCACGCTGTCCCCATCTCAGCCTACTAGATTGCTACTGCCAGCTTGGCATAAATTCTCTGGTCAGTTAGCGTTGATTTCCTTCAGAGTTCTGTCACAGAGAAGCCAATCAGGAGTGATTGTTAAATTGTCTCACCTGTAAAACAGACACTGAGCCTGAAATAAGTCAGATGTCTCCAAGTTTTCCACTTTGAAAAGGTGGAACAGGGTCACAGGAAGTAGCACTTTTTTTTTTTTTTTTTGGTCAATTGGAGCAAATAGCCATGACTCAAATTCTTAAAACATTGAGATTAGTTGACCAAAAAAAAAAAAAAGATAATTTTAAAATGTTTTTAGTTATAGTGCTCTCAGCTTAATCATTGTTATGTTTCTTCTTATACTACTTAGTGAGTTAATCATATGCATAAGAATTTTGTATATGGGAATAGATATGGGAATATATATTGAAGCCACATTATTTTAAAAAATTGTTAATGTGTTAAATACTGTGTTAAATACTGATCTCGTATTCTGAGGTAATAATCCACTTAAACTCAGTTTAGTTCTAACATTCAAGTTAATTCCAGACTGTGCAGGACAAAGGTTTATTAACTATGTTTAAGCATTTTAAGAAATCATTATTTTGACATTTTAGTAATGCCAGAAAATTATGAACAATTTTTTTAATATTTATTTCAGTTTCAGATTGCATCTGGACCCTTTTATAAAAATAAATGCAAAAGTGATATCCTTCAAGTGCAGAAGTGTAAGTTGTTTGGAATGTTATGTCTGTTCCAAATAATAATTTGAGTTGTGTTTCCTGAGAAACCTTTGTCGTGACTTCAGAAAAAGATGTCAATATTCTTTCCCCATTGACATTTGCTGATGTGTTTGATAGATCGTCATCATGGCTCCCCTTGATTCCTCTGACCTTTGTGTCCTGGGATCGCCTAACCCAGTTTACAGCTAAGAATGACTAATACGTGCAATCACAAGAGATAAGAGGAAGACTCTGCAAAAGCTTATAACTACAAAACAATAATACATTTTAAAAATAGAAAGTAAGTTTTAGTGCCTTAGAAACCAGGGATCTAAAATTTTAAAGACAGACAATCTAAAACAAAACGTTTCTTTGCCTCCTCAAAGCCAATGACAATAGGCAGGGTCCTGTACATCTGAGAGATAGCTGGCATTTTATTAGCATGTTCTCGGTCTGACCTTGTCCCTTCCTCAAAACATAGTGCCAGATTGGCCAGACTGCTTCCATGGGCTATGGGAGATTTACTCAAAGCTGGTAGTTTTTCATTGTATTTTCATATTTAAACATGAGAGTGTGTGAAAATCTATTTTGTTAATAGCAGTAGCTGTGAGAAAAGCTACCCTTTAATCTGGGGCATCCCAACCAGCAGATCTCTTTACTTTTGTCAGTCAGAAGCCTATCAGAATTTTAATTTATTGTTTATTTGGTTGAGGAGAGGGCCTTTAGAAGCTTGGATTCAAGTTTTCTTTTTACAGAGATAGTGTAAGAAACTGTGATATTGAGCCTTACACACACTTTAAAATTATCCCCCTTGTCAGTTCATTCCCTTTGAGAAGCAGACACCAAGATGGGCTGAAACGTGCATGAGACACAGTAGGGAACATTCTCTGAAAAGATAAAAGGGGTGGAATCATAATTGTGTACATTGGTGCAATCGTAGGGCACAATGTGCTTCATATACAATCAGAAATATTTTGATCGTACTGTTACAGATAGCCTTCATGGCATTTTCTTGATCACTATATCCTTGGTCTTTTAAAATGTTGAAGTGGATCTCAGTAATGTAAATGTGCACACCTGTAAGGACAAGTTTCTGTGCAGTGTCTGTTATGCTTACATATTATACTTCCATAAAGGAGACTCGTACCCTCCAGAGACAACACACTCAACTCACTCTTTTTTAGCTGTATATATTTTATTTATAAGTGATACATAATTGTGCATATTTATTGGGTACAATATGATCTTTCAGAACATGTGCAGGGTATATAATGATCAATCAGGGTAATCGGCATATCCATCACCTTAAACATGTATCATTCTTTTGTGAAGAGAACATGCAAAAACCTCTCTCTCTTCTAGCTATTTTAAAGTATACAATGCACCATTGTTGCTTCTAGCCACCCTGCTATGCAGGATGACAACCCACACTTATCCCTTCCATCTAATTGTAACTTTGCACCTGTTGAATAATCTTTCACTATCCTTTCCTCTCCTCTGTTGGTCCCATTCTTGGTAACCATTATTTTACTCTCTAGCTCCACGTGATTGACTTTTTCATTTCACATTTGAGTAAGATCATGCTGTATTGTCTCCCTGTGCCTGGTTTATTTCATTTAACATAAAATCTTCGATGTTCATTCATATTGCCTCAAATGATAAGGTTTCATTCTTTCTTATGACGGAAAAATTTAATTTTATGTATACATACATATATGTGTGTGTATAAAACTTTATCCATTCACCCACTGATGCCCATTTATGTCAATTACTCATCTTGACTATTGGAAATAGTGCTGCAGGATACACGGGAATGCAAATATCTTGTTGGCATAGTGATTTCATTTACTTTGCATATACACTCAGTAGTAAGATTGCTGGATAATATAATAGTGGAAGAGTTTTCTCATCTACACTTGTTACCTTTTGATTGTTTGACAGTAGCCATTCTGACTTGAATGAGGTGATATCTCAAGCACACACAATGGGTAAAAGACAAACCCTTCAATAAATGGTGTTTGGAAAACTAGACACCCACAGACAGAAAAATGAGCTAGAGCCTCAACTCTCACCATATACACAATTAAATTAAATTAAGACTTAAATATAAGACCCCACATGTAAAAACCACCAGGACAAAAAAAACAAGGGAAAAGCTCATAATATTGGCCTAAGCAAGGTTTGGGAGGATAAAGACAACAAAAGCACAAACGACAAGAGCAATTATAGGCAAATGAATCCACATCAAACTAAAAAGCTTTTTCACAGCAAAGGAAACAATCAGAAAATCAAAAAGACAATATATAAAGGGATAGAATATATTTGCAAACTATGCATCTGATAAGGGCTCATATCCAAAATGTATGAGAAAATCGAGTAACTCAACAAATGACAGCAAAAACCCTGAAATAACCTCATTAAAAATAGGCAGAACACCAAAATAGATATATCTGGGGAAAAGACTTACATATGGGCAACATATATGTAAAAAATGTTAATGTCATAAATCATCAAACAAATATACTCTTGAAACACTTAGTGTGATTTTAAAAAACCTTCTATCTAGTAATGACTTGCCTCCTTATATTTTTAATGACTTACCTCTGCTCCTATCATTCAAGGATTATCAGAAGTCGTTTAAATTTTCTTTCCCATAACCAGTCTTTTTCTTAATATATATGTGGTATATTCATCAAGGTTTGATCAGAGAGTCAACACAGCTAGCAAAGGTCCCGATTGAGGGATTCATTATAGAGATAAGATCATGCACATTTATTAATAAGTCTAAGTAAATACATTGCTTTTGCCTCTAGTATCGGATCTGAAATTGAAATAGGTTACTTAGAACAACAGTTGGAAAGGAAAGCTAGGCATGAAATCTAGGGCAGCAGTAACAACTGGTAATCATCTCTGTATCTCTCTAAACTCAATGATGAAGCATTACGCAAAAGAAAACAAAGTCACTCATTGTGGAGCTGCACATATTTGGCCAGGACTGTGAGAAGCTGAAGAAGGAGATCTGTCAAGAAGAGAAGAAATTATGGTCTGAGTGCTGTCTCATAGCAAAAAGGTAAACTAGCATACTAGCAACAATGCACATGCGTTGTCACAATATATGGTAAAATACATTGCCCTTAAAAGCATAAATATGGGTTTCCCCTTACTTAATTTAATGCAATTATAAACCAAAGTTTATCTTCTAGCCAGTTTAAACCTAGAATCATACAAAGAAGATCATTATTGGAAATATGATAGACCTTGTCCTCTTGGAATGTATACACAACAATTTTAATGAGATTTAACTTCCAATTATAGGTAAGAGTCAGTTTTTCTTGCATCTAATCTGCTGTAGCTATGTGATAATACAGTATATAACTCTCTCCCTGAAAATAGAATACAGTCACTTTTGAGTGATATTTATTCTCCTGTCCCTCTTATAGTGCCCTAAAGTTGAAATGTCAAGAGTTAAAGTTAGCTAACATAATGCATCGTCTGCTGGATGATAAAAGGATAAAAAGGAAAAATGCTTTATATGTACTTAACTATGTTTATGTAAAATGAGAAAGATATAACTATTACAGCTTTTGTTTTTGCAACTCAAAATGTAATTATAGTACATGTTTGTTTACCTTCTTCTAACTATGGCTCAGTGAGTAGGGTGCCGGCCTCATATACCGAGAGTGGCGGGTTCAAACCTGGCCTCTGCCTAACTGCAAAACAAAAAAATAGCCGGGCATTGTGGCGGGCATCTATAGTCCTAGCTACTCAGGAGGCTGAGGCAAGAGAATTGCCTAAGCCCAGGAGTTGGAGGTTGCTGTGAGATGTGTGACACCACGGCGCCCTACCCAGGGCGATAAAGTGAGACTCTGTCTCTACAAAAAAAAATATTGGTTATATATTCCTTGTCAATTACTGTCAGTAAGAAGATATTGCAGTGCTGTGCTGTCCTCTCAGGGAATCCATACCTTCTGTATATGTTCGTCATCAGCCCCATTACTGAGCAATATCCTAATTTCTCATGGATTGTCAGGGAGCCATGTCTATACCTCTCTACTTTTCCTATTGATTCACAGACTTGAAGAGATGCAAGTGGCCAGGTGAAAGACTTAACTTCTAGTTAATGGGACTAATGCGTCCCTTGGTAAATGCAGTTTTCAAATATGCAAACCAAGAGTCTAATGTTGTTGGAATGGAAATCAGGATTATACCAGTGATCAACAGCATTAATGTCCCTGGGAGCCATTTCTTTTTCTGGGCCATTGGACCTGTGAATTGTGACTCCTGGAGAAACACCAGTGAACTATGCACTGCAGTGCAGCCATCCAGACCTGCCACACGTGTCCCCATCTCAAATTCAGCTGGTGCTATAATTTATCCTTCCAAAGGCAATTCCACTATTTTCTCCAGCCACAGCTTGTGGGTGGTAGGGAAGATAAGGCCTGTGATTTGCAAACATTAGTCTATTGCTACACTTTTACAATTAATACTTGGTCAGAAAAAAATGTTAAAAAGAATATTGTGATATAAAATACACATATTCTATAGTTATGATCTTTTATAGATCATGGAAGTATACATTAGTTGCTATAAATTCACCCATTATAAATTTGCTATTTAGTGCTTTTTAGTAAATGTGTAACATTATGTAGCAATCAGCACATTATCGTTGGAGAGCATTTCTATCACCCTAAAAAGTTCCTTGTGTTATCTGTAGTCAGTATTCACCTGTGTACCCAGTTCTAGCAACCAATGGTCTTTCCTCTGTCCCTATTGATTTGTCTTTTCTGGAAATTTATATAAACAGAATCCTTAGCTTTTCTTACTTAGATAGTCCTTTTGAGAATATCAACCATGCATCAGAAGTCTGTTCCTTTTAAGTCTTGCGCGTATAACCAAACTTTGTATATACATTCACTGGTTGATGGATATTTTGGTAGTTTTCAGATTTTAGCTATGAATACTGCAACTTTAAACATTCACATGCAAGTATTCGAACATTTTTTTTTTTAATTTTTGTTGGGTAAATGGTATTATTTTGATAGATCTTATTCTGAGTTTGTTTAGCTTTTTGAGAAACTGGCAAACTGTTAGGTAAGTGGAATGTATCACTTTAAATTCCACCAGAAATTCCTGAGAGATCAAGTTTTTATATATCTTCATAAGAATATGGTGTTTGTCTTTTTTTTGGCCGTGCTAGAGGCTCTGCAATTCACAATTATTCATTAAATGGTGACATTAAGCACTATGTCATGTGTTTCCTCAGCATTTTTATTATTTTGTGGTCCATTCATATTTTGCTTTTATTAAAATGTTTTGTCTTGTTAGTGAATTGAAAGAATTCTTTATTTACATTGAATACAAGTCCTTTACCAGACATAAATTGCAAATAGTTTCTTCCGGTCCATGGTTTTGTTTTTCCTGTACTTACTGGCATCTTTTGAAAGATGCGTATTAGCCATTTCATAAAACTTTTTGAAAAGTTTATAATTTTCCCTTTCTTTTTTTTTTAAATAATTTTATTGAATCATAATTGTGTACATTGGTGCAATCATAGGGCAGAATGTGCTTCATGTACAATCAGAAATATTTTGATTGCACTGTTACATGGCATTTTCTTGATCACTATATAAAGACATTGATACTCTACCTTTAATAAGTTTCACCAGTACCCTGCTAAGATGCACCGTAGGTGTGATCCCACCAATTGCCCTCCCTCCACCCACCCTCCCCCTCCCCTCCCCTCCTTTTCCCTTTTCCCTGTATTCTTGTGCTATAATTGGGTTTTAGCTTTCATATGAAAGCTATAAATTA
>CAUYON010127638.1:0-13532 GCA_963573935.1 Arctocebus calabarensis | reverse complement strand
GTCCTAAGTGTAAAGTGAAGGAGACACCAAGGCACAGGTGTCTCCTCGGCAGTTGTCCAGACTTTTTGGCTATTGGAGCCTCCAGTGGGGGTTGGAGGTCACCCTCCTTGCCTGTCATCCAGCCCGCTGGTTCTTCAGCTGTAGCCTTCCAGCTTTTGTATGTTCTCCCCTGCTCTTTCTATTTGACCTAGAACCATTTACCATCTATACTATTCTTTGTTAATTGAGTTTCTTTGTACTGGCTACTCAGCCACCAGTAAACACAATCTATGAAACTGCCTAGTGCTACCTAGTGCTTAGGACAGACCTCGACAGGAACTGAAGGTTCAGGTAATTTACACGAGGAACGAGAAGAGAATTAAATTAGTGAGGATTCTATATGAGAAATAAGAAATATGAGTAGGCGCTTTCTAGATATGTCCATTTGCATATTCCATGGACAGTGACTGTCTACTCTGTACCCATCAATGCTGGATTTACAGCATATGCCAGGAGAAGAAATACAGCCCCTGTCCTCCTGGAGCTGGGGTCTGCCTGTGTGCTCTGCCCCTCACTCCCTTTCCCTTCCCTCCGTCACCCTTTCTTCCCTCCCTTCCTCCTGTCCTTCCTTCCCTTCTTCAGTTGTGTCAAGGACAATCGAACATGTACGAGGAGTTTAGTAAATACTTGCAGTATTTGTTCAATGAACGGGTAAACTAACCTGTACTGAGCACCTACCACACTGCATCATTTGCAAGGCCCTGGGGATACAGTGATGGATAATAAAGACATGTTCCAAGTCTGAGGTCCTTGCTCTACCAGTCAGCCCAAGGAACCAAGTGGCAGCTGAATGAAACCCAAGGATAATAAGAATCTCAACTTCTTCTTCAAATAATTGTGGCTCTTCGGCCATCCTGGGATGTCATAAAAATGATAGAGACTCCAAACAGAATTCTGCATTAGCAGCGTATGCCATGGCTCATGAGTCAAGCAGAGTCCTGGTATAGGGCATGCCTTAGGGGGAAAGGACTTGTACAGAAACTTTTAGAGCAAATGTCCACTCTCCCTCTCTCAGTCCCACCTTCCTTCCCCCATGTCACCATGGACATGTCAAGGGGAATAGGATGCATAGTACTTACTGCAAGTATTTACTAAACTCCTTGTACATGTTAGATTGTCCTTGACATAACTGAAGAAGGGAAAAAACAAGATGAATTAGCATAAGACCTTCATGTTATGGCTGGAGATGTCCTAGCCTATTGACTTCTTATTCTCTTTTTTTTTTTTCAGGGTCTTTATTTCACTTGTTATTTCAAAAAAGCCATAGCCAGATTATTTGGCACCCCAGGCAACACCCTAAATTCTGAAATCACTGGAGATTGTTTATCAGATAGGTAATGTTTATATATCAGAGAGGGAAATGTGCTTTCCTCCTCACCTTTTCCAGCATAGCTGTTTCTGCCAGCATCAGATTGACCCTACATATTATTCCTGGAGACCTTACTGGAGGTGTTGTAACACAATTAACTTAGCAGCAAAGGCCAAAAGGAAAGGCACTATGCTGTTACCCGGCTGTTAGAAGATACTCTGCTTTGAGATGATGGGTGTGGAAAGAAATAAGTTCACATAAGTCCTTAGATAATCTTATACTCGGCATCAAGCTTTATATGGTTATTAGTATCATTCCCATGTCTATTTGCATATACCATGGACAGTGAACCCATGCTGCATGCCCATGATGGTGGATTCACCAGAAGACACCGGAAGAACAAATATAGTCCCTATGCTCTTGGAGATGGTCTATTTGGTATATAAAGAGCTCACGCAAATAACCTCAAAATGAGTCAGATCCTTGGGTTCCTCAAGGAGATGAGTGGTCTCCTTGTGGTCACCCTAATAATAATATGAAGACTTAGTATTTATTAGTCACTCACTGTGTGGCTTGAAACTTTGTTATGCCTTCTGTAATCCTCACAACAACCCCCTGAGATCCATCCTATTAGTCCCATTTTGCAGATGAGAAAGCCCAAGATCAGAAGTTACATGAGCTGATCAATGTCATTTAGGGGCAAAGGCCAGGATCAGGGCTAGAACTCAAGAACATCTAATTTCTCCAAAGCCTATGAGTTTTCTAGTAGTTTATATATTTTTATGGCCAACCACTATGCCTGCCACACGGTAAAAATTCAAATAGAGTTGCATAAATGCATTAATGTACACAGTTATGATTTAAAAAAAAAACAGAGTTGTTTGATGCTTAAAAGAATGTGGCAGAGCTTATCAGAGGGTATCTTAGAACAAGGGAGCCCATCAGGGCTCAGGTGTCTAATTCTAAAGCTGCCCAACATTACTGAGGTCCGTATTGTGAGTACAAACTATCTGCCTTCTCTCTGGTGTGACTTTTCCTAGGCCAACTGCACTTTGTCTGGATTTGTAATGATGCAGAATACCAGGGTTAGGTCTTGAGGTAAATCCTATTCCACATTCAGAGACTCTGGGCTTGGCTTACAGAATTATCAACTTCTCCCAGCCAGTTGCTCCATATGGCATGAGCACACCGAACCTTGTTCTTCATTGCTCCTTGTTCAAATCACTTTCAGCTTTCTGCTAGTGAGTTTTGCTCTCTCAACATGTCATTTATCCAATAGGCATCAGAGCAACAAGGCAGCTTTGTCTAAACGTATTTGGCAAATGAAGGTGGTGCTGTTGCCGGGGTGACAATAATGTTAAGGAAACTCAACAATTTGCAGATGAGATGGCAAAGTGATGGCAGCTCTCTCAACTTGTGCATACTTACCCCTCTTGGGAAGTTCTTAGTGTGCTCAAGGACCAGCCAAGGCACCCTCCTGGTAGCCATGCTCAAGATAGCTAATCCTTCAGGTTTAGTGACTCTAAAGAGTTATAAATTTACTTTGCTAAGAACAGAAATTCACCAATTCTATAAAGACTTGTTCCATACCTGCTATGTTCCAGACCTATTAATTTATTTAGGTCTCTGACAAATAATTATTGAACACCCACCGTGTGTTTTGCCTTGGTCTAGATACGGAAATGTAAAAAATTAATAACACATGGTCCTGTCCCTTATAAAACATGAAATTTATCATTTATCATTCATCTAACAAATATTTACAGGATTCATACTCTGTGCCTGACAACAAGTTAAGCACGTTATATTCATTATCTTGTTTAATTCTCACAATATTGTCATGGCAGATGACAATTCTCACAATATTTTTCCTGGTCCACATACTCTATAGAATATTGCTATCTCTATCAGGAGGTGAAATCTCTTTCTCCTCTTCTTAAACTTCAGTGGCTTTTGTGACTGTCTAGAATAACAAACAGTATGGTGAACATGACAATATGTGACTCCCAAGACTTTGTCATAATGGGCAATGCAGCTCTGCTCGGCTCTCTTTTCTGTAACAGTCACACTTGCACACAACCATCATCCTGTGAGGAAGCCCAGAACACATGAAGATGCCTATGTGGAGGAGACCAAGGTCCTTATCCCTGAGTTCAAGTTCAACTCCCAGCCAACAGCCAGCACCAACTTGGCAGCCATGAGGGCACACCATGTAGGAAACACCTTCATCCCACAGTGAGTAGCCACTGCTGATGGCCTAGTGGAGTGAAGAGAAACCTCCTGATCCCTGCCCCAACAGCAGGTGCACAAGCAAAATAAATTTTTATGTGTCAAACCTCTGTTTTGGTCTGGATTGTTACATAGCAACTAATAACCAGAACAAATGCTGAGATTAATGTTAATATAATCCTCATTTTATAGCTGAGTAGCTAGAACCTGAGCAAAATGAAGTAACACAAAAGTCACACAGCTGTAAGCAGTAGTTATAAGTAGAGCCCTAACTGGAACCTAGGCCTGAATCTAGTCTCTAAATTCTTAGTTGCATTGTTGTACTGGTTCCTGATTCCAGAAGAAATTTAAAGGGAAAGCTTTTGATCATTGCCATTTTCATAGTGAGCAGGTACCGTGCACCATGCATTGTTAGGTAAAGATCACCAAAAAAAAAAAATAATAATAATAAAAATTTGACATTGCTCTCCAGAAGCCCACAGTCTAGTGAAAAAACATACCAATAACAATTATAATGTGATAGTTCTGTCATAATAGCAAGCATGTATTAAACACTTTCTGATGGTATGAGGGTGTTTTATACGCATTAACTCATGTAATCATAATTATCCTAACAAATAGTTACTATTATTCTCATTTAATAGATGAAAAACTGAAGCACAGAGAAATGAAATAACTTGCTCAAAGTCACACAGTCAGTGAGGAACTGAACCAGGATTTGAACTCAGGTAGTTGGTTTCTAGAGATGTATTAGTTATAGTGCTACATTATAAAGACCTCATAATTTGGTGACTTAAAATCACAATTTTTTGTGTTTATAATTTCTATGAGTAAGAAACTCTGGAGTGGCTTAGCTGGGCATTCTTAGCTCAAGTATAGTCAAGATGTCTACTAGGACTAAAGTCATCTAAAGGACTAATTAAAGTTAAAAGATCCTCTTCTAAGATGGCTGACACACATGGTGTTGCCAGTGACAGGAGTCCTCAGTTACTCTCCATGGAAGCCTCTCTACAGGCTGTTTGAGTGCCCTCACAACATGGCGGCTGGCCTCTCCTGGAGAAGGTTATCCAAGAAGGAGCAAGTGACCTAGCCTCAAACGCCATATTCATCTATTTTACCATGATATATTTATTAGAAGCATGTTACTAAATTTGGTCCAAGGAATAGGGAATTTGGCTCTCCAGTTTGAAGGAAGAGTGCCAAAGATTTTGTGGACAAACTACTATGAGAATTAAGAACAGGAGGTCATGCAAATGCAGATGAACAAGTGCCTGAGTCAATTCAAGTAATTTTAACTCTTGATTTGAGTCATTATAAAGTTAAATAGAATTAAACCACTTGTTTAATCCAATTAAGCTTGGAGAAGGGGGAAAAAGTAATTCAGACAAGAGAAACAGCATGTATAAAGGTTAAAAAAAATGTATAAGGAGCTGAAATAAAAGTCACTCAAGGTAGAGTGCCTGAAGAAGCAGGAATGAGAGAGGAAGCTGAAAACGTAGGTGATGTTTAGATTTTGGAGAGTATCATGTCATAATAATGAGCTCAGTTTCATCCTATTGTAGTGGGCCCAGCAAGGCAATGGCACAGTCAAAACTGCGGCAGTGTAGAAAGTTTACTACAGTTTTCATGTAAAGGAAAGATTGGGAAGGGTGAGTGCAGGGTCTCTGGTTAGGAAGCTGTAGTTTAATTCTGAGGACACTTGGGTTGGAAAGTAATATTTTGGGTGAGGGGAAGGAGAAGGACCATGTGAGCAGGAGAGGAAATGTCGAGTCAGAAACAAATGTACTTGGAGATTAGACTCCTTAAAAGTCATGAAACAGGGAGAGGATTTGGGGCTTGTTCTGGTTGGAGGGCTTCACCTGCCTTCTGCAGAGTTGCCAGTTAACTCTGTTTACTTTCTGCATTTGCAGAAATTAATATCAACTATGGTGAAGGTGAGGATCCTGAGCTTGCTGTGGTAGTATGGATAGTCAAAGTCTAAAAGAAGGAAAAATATGATTTGCAAATCATGTGTATGCCCAGGGCAGGGAGAGCCCTGTTTCCCTAAAGATCTTCTTGGCAGATTCTTCATTTAACCAGTTACAGTTGGCAGCATCTCCACGGTTTTTGCTGGGGAAGGACTGTTGGCTGCTGAGAAAATATCAAGCAACTTATCAGCTGACAAGGAATCGATTCCTATGTCACAGTCTTCCCCTTAGGCCACAAGTTTACAAAATTGCTAAGTGGCAGAGGCTTTCAAATCCTTGCCTGTGGCTTCCTAGAATTGCAGAAGCTTGTTAATATTGACTTTCCCATAATTACTTCACTATTAAGTTGGCAGGGTTTTTCTTTTTTTAATTTTTTCCCCTAGTTACCTTGTGCCCAAAGGGAACGCTAATTAATAGAAAGGCTCTCTCAGACTCAAAGTACATACTCCTCAACCCACTACCTGGATGTTGTGAGAATTATACGGGTCTGTCACTTAAATTTTCCATGTCTCAATTACATCATCTTTCAAATGGGTGTCATTCTATCAACTCTGCTACCTCCTTTATAGAATAATTATGAGAATTAGCAGATTTCCAGCTAAGTATACTACCAAGCTCTTTGGATTTAATAGCGTGTACCTATAAATAATAACCACCCCATTTTTAGGGAGATGTTATAAGGCCTCCCTGACCTATTGGAAGAGTTCTAGAATTTCACTTGGCAGATTTAATCATCCTGCATTGGCTTATTTCTCCGTGGATTTTTCATAGATGGCTACTAAACTTAGTCCAAAAATTGGCCCCTAAACTCACAACTTTGTAACCCTAAGGCTGGCAGTATGTTCCCTCCTCTGGTGTCTCCATCTCAGCCTAAGTTCTCACACGCTTTAACATGTATTTCTCGCCAGGTGTGGTAGCTCACACCTGTAATCAGGCAGGTAGATTGCTTGAGCTCAGGAGTTTGAGACCAGCCTGAGCAAGAGCTAGACCCTGTCTCTTGCTCCTGTAATACTCAGCTGGGTGTTGTGGGAGGCAACTGTAGTCCCAACTACTCAGGAAACTGAGGCAAGAGAATCACTTGAGCCCAAGAGTTTGAGGTTGCTGTGAGCTATGATGATGCCATGGCACTCTACTGAGCATGACAAAATGAGACTATAAATAAATAAATAAATAAATAAATAAACAAACAAACAAATATGTATTTCCATTTTATAACTTGAGCCTGACCCAGACTTCCTTGTCTAAAACTGAAGCCTTCTTCTTAGAATTTCATTTGTATTTTGTTTTGAACCAAACTGAAATCACCATCCTCATTCCCAAAACCACTGATTCATTTTTCCCAAATAGAGCAACTGGAAAATGTTCCCATTACTACTACTACCACCATTACTATTACTAATCTATAATAAAATAATTATAATGGCAGAAATTAGGTGCTTACTGGGTACTGGGCCCTCTGTTAAGTGATTCACCTGTATCATAGCCTTTTGGCCTCATAAAATTCCTAAGGCAGGTTCTATTCTAACTGTTTTATAAAGGGAGAAAAATAAGAACATGCATAATTCATTAAGTCCTATAACTAAAAGTAGGCTTCCATAAACCCTCAAATAGGTAGATAGTCTTTTTCTAACATTGCTATTAATATTTAGGGACCTAGGGGGATTAAAGATTTTGTTTAAAGGATAATGGAGACCTCATTCTAAAATATACTTTTTATAAAAGAAATGCTACTACTTGCCATTAACTTTACATCGGGGTTTCTAAGCCTTGGTATTATTACATTTAGGTACAGACGTTATCTGTTCGAGTGGGGTTGTCTTATAAATTGTACAGCATTTAGCAGTACCCCATCTGCTACTTGTTAGATGCCAGTAGCCACCCTGCTCAAGCTGTGACAACCAGACATTTCGCCAGACCTTGTCAGGTATCCTCTAGGGATGCAGTCATGACTGGTTGAGGACCACTGCCCTCTAGCACATAATAATCTAAGAAATCATCTCTCAAATGGAGTTGAAGATGAGGCATTCATTTTGGTAGATCTGGAGATCACAGGAAAGGTCCAAGACACAGGATTTTGCCCAGAAATGGTAGGTTCTGTAGTAGGTTGTGGGGCATGAAGATGAAAAGGCATCCTGTTAGGCTGGATTGATTGGGGAGAACCCTTAGAAATAACACCCAAAAGGGAATGAGAAGCCCAGCATTGGGTAGAAGGAGAAGTTGAGCTACAACACAGGTGGGATGGAGGCCTCAGATGGTACCAAGGGAAATGTGAAAAACCCCTCACAATTATCCCAAATTGATGAGTGGGGACTGGGCAATCAGAAGTGGGTTTCCTCTGGAGGATCGATAAATGAGGACAAGGACTAAACTATGATTCAGCAGCCAATACTCCTAACAGCTTAAGAATTAAGTGTTAGGAATATAAACATAAGATCTCATGGCAAACCATAGCAGTTCCTGTAGGCATGGAATTATGTTTTGCCTCTGTGATAAATGCTTTTTATATATTTTCTCATGTATTCCTCACTAGAACACATTCTATCACCATTTTCCCATTTTATAGATGAAAACTTTAACTCTATATGGAGTAGAATATTTTTTGGAAACAAATGACAATGTGACTAGTCTCATAAAGGAGAACTATAATTATCATGCATAATTCCTATTTTGTTAAAAATACATTTGTGTGTATATAAACATATATTATGCAAGTACAGTAGAACCTCTGTAAGTTGACCCCACAAGGGACTGTAATAAACAAGTCAACATACATTGGTGTTCAACAGAAGGAACTAGACCTGTTATTCTGATTCATACATGCACCTTCTTATACAGCTTTTATTAGATAATATCATATGAAATAGTCAAAACAGTAAAATCACACATATAGTGCCATACAAAATCAATGAATTTACTGTTTTATCATGGTTTAATTTTCTGTTTTATCATGGTATTCTTATTACAAATGTCAGTGGAGAAAGCACTGTTTATACTACTCAGCACACCTGGGCATTTTCCACAGCAAATAACCTCAACTCCATTATCAGATGCCTGACATTCTCTTCTTTTGGAGTCTCTGCATTTCTGTATCATCTTCCCTTGATTCTTGTACTTCATCAGCTGCTTCGTGTACTTTTATGCTGGTTTTCACTTTGGTCAGTAGCACTTGGAAAATAGCTCTGGGTCAGGTTCATTTTAGGTTGCTACTTTATCATTCATTGCAACAAATCCTTCGAAATCTACTCCTTTGAATTCTGTCATGGGAGATGAAAGGGGGTATGATGGGGTCAAAATATGCTCTTGGGTTGTGAACAAATCCAACTTTCTTGAAACACTGCTGTATCATTTTTACCTGAACTTTCTTCCAAGCAGAACTGACCCAGAAGACAGCACCCAGAGCACTAATTGATGCAGCAGACGAAGCTGCTTCCACAGGCGACCACAGGTGTGTGTTTTAGTGATGACCCACTGGAGGAGCTGGACTTGTACTGCATTTTAAATGTTTTGCTGAGGCCTTGGTCATGAAGTTGAATTTTTGAGGTTGTCTTTAGAGGCAGAAATTTCAGTTTCATGTTCGTGAGATGATTTACTTGTGGAAGGCCAGGACAGTTGTCTACTGTCAATAGAATGGACCATTTCTTCTAATTCACTTCTCAGCCAATACTCCAACAGAACACCAGTCATCCATGCATGTCTATTTGATCTACAAATACCAGGGAGGTCTGCAGGCTTCAAGTTCTTGAATGTGTGTGACTTTGCAAATTTACCAGGCACCAAAGGCTTTAGCTTCTCTCTAGTTGAGCTAGCACAAAGCAGAATTGTGAAATGTTTCTTGGAAAGTTTCTCCACTCTTACATTTGTCACCGTCTGTGACAAGGCTCCTGTCAGGCATCGCCTTGAAAAACAGTCCATGCTCATCAGCACTGAAGATGTCAGTGTCTTTGAAGCCTTTGGGAAAGTCCAGTTTTCTTTTTTTGAGACAGGGTCTCACTTTGTTGTCCTCGGTAAAGTGCAATGACATCACAGCTCACAGCAACCTCAAACTCTTGGGCTTAAGCCATTCTCTTGCCTCAGCTTCCCAAATAACTGGGACTACAGGTGCCTGTCACAGCACTGAGCTACTTTTTGGTTGCAGTTGTCATTGTTATTTGTCAGGCCCAAGCTGAATTTGAACCCACTAGCTCCAGGTATATGTGGCTAGTGCCCTAGCTGCTGAGCTACAGGCGCCGAGCCTCACATATCGCTATTCTTGATGGTGTTTTATCTCCTTAAAAAGAACTGAGAAACTTAACAGCAACATCACAATAAAACCCATCTCAGCCCCACCATTAAACTGAAAGGATTTTATTCTCCTTGTTCTTCTGTCAGATTTTAAATGGATGTGGTTTTATTTCCTTTCTTATCTCATATTGGAACATATCAATCTATGGCAAGATCTCATTTTAAAAAGATATTCTTATATTTCAAGAGGCATTTCAAAAAAGGAAAAATAGCTCCACTCCAGAGAAAGCTCATGGCTTGAAACCAAGTGTATTTATCTCCAGTTATTCAACAAATATTTCCTGAGTTCTAAGCCCAGATTTTTGGTGCTCAGGGAGGAGATAAAGGGTGTGGAGGAGATTTGACTTCTTCAGAGTTGCACACCCACATTAGAGCCCGGTAACCTATGCTTTTTCTTATGGATCTAACGAATTTATTATCCACTGAGGGGGAGGCACAGACTCTGGTTGGAATGCGAATTCCTGTCCTGTGCTCTAAAATGTAGTACCCTAGACGATAAGGATGTTAGCTCTTCCCATTCTCTGGTTTAAATCTCAGTATACACCCATTTCCCTTGGGAGAAATTCACTCACGTGACTGTGACTGCCGCCTCCACGTGACCTGAGCCTGCCTACCCTGCTTAGCCTGTGCTCTCGGTGGGCACCTCTGCTGTCACAGGTCCCCTTCTCTGCTGTCACAGGTCCCCTCCTCTCTGCTGTCACAGGTCCCCTCCTCTCTGCAGTCATAGGTCCCCTTCTCTCTGCAGTCACAGGTCCCCTTCTCTGCAGTCATAGGTCCCCTTCTCTGCTGTCACAGGTCCCCTCCTCTCTGCTGTCACAGGTCCCCTCCTCTCTGCAGTCACAGGTCCCCTCATCTCTGCAGTCACAGGTCCCCTTCTCTGCAGTCACAGGTCCCCTCCTCTCTGCAGTCACAGGTCCCCTTCTCTGCTGTCACAGGTCCCCTTCTCTGCAGTCACAGGTGCCCTCTCTCTGCTGTCACAGGTGCCCTCTTTCAGTTATGTGTACCCACCATGCCGGGGCTGACACACTTACGAACTCCCCATGTCTAATTACCCCAGCCCTCCCCATCAGCTATTCTTTTCCCACCAAACACTCCTGCCCTCAGTTCCCCACCACCAACACTACCGCTGACTTCTCAGACTAGGTGGAACTCCGGGCAAAACTCTCATATCTTCCTTTACTGTGTATTCATCACAGTGATTCACATTTGTAATTATTCGCTTAACAAAACAGTCACTCCCATTTCTCTGTAAACTTCACAAAGGTGAGAACTGAGCCATTCTGTTTATTGCCACACAAGCAGTGCCCAGCTTTCTGCCAGATACACAGTATTTGTATGTAGACTTACTGACCAACGTGGCCTTTAGGCTCTGAGTGGGGAGGAAGAAGCAGTGCCTTCATTATATAAGATAGTGAGGACAGTGAGCACCCACGCCCGACCCTTCTGTCTCCCACCATACGCCTGGCCTGCCGTGCCCACCATGGCCACCGTTGAGCAGCATGTAGGAAGAAGGCACCTGGCGAGCAGCAGCGGCTTTGATGACTACAGGAAGGAACTAGCAGTGGGGCGAGCTCTGCGAGAAATGGGTACAGTGGCCAAACCAGATTGTTTGTCACTTGCGGTGGCAAAAACCTCACCCTAAAAAGTGAGAGCACTTTGAAACACCATTTTCTTGTGTCTTTGGAGAGAAGTTTGAGGAAACTGAAGCTGATGGCAGAAAACCTCAGACTGTCTGCAACTATACAGATGGCGCATTGGTCCAACATCAAGAATGGGATGGGAAAGCATGGCAACAAGAAAATTGTCAGGTTGGAAATTAGCGGTGGAATATGTCACGAACAACATCACCTGTACTCAGGTCTATGAAAAAGTAAAATAAACATTCCGTCGTCACTCTGGGCAGGAATTAGTTATGAGAATGAACAAGCTCAGTTCAATGAACAAGTCTCCGTACTGCTTTTTTTTTTCATTACTGTATTCAATCATCTTTATCACAAATATTTTACCTGCAACTATTTCAAAGTGTTGGTTTAATTAGGTTCCACCCTTTGGTTAATAAATACATGTTTGTGCTAATTAAAAAAAGAAAGCAAGGCTGGTGGGGGCAATTGCCTTTCTGCCCTTTTATATGATGTGCTCTTCAAAAGGCTCAAGCCCCTGCATTTTACAGCTGGCATCAAATAAAGTAGATTTTTTTTAATATTTTCATTTCGTTCACAGGCTTATACAGCTTCTCCTAGATCCTCCTTAAGCTCCAGACCAGCTTCTGAACTCTTTAATAGTCTCCACCCAGCTGATTTCTCGAACATATAGACCTGATTTGAGATAGTTCTGTCCTTTCCCACCCCTGAATTCATGACGGAAGCCCCATTCTTCTTCATTAATATGCTTCATTCCATTTCCTAGAGTATGCTCTGCTTACAATGAGTGCAGCTCTGAGCATACTCCAGCCTTACTCATAACTGCTCAGTTTTTCAAGCTCTGTGCTGGCCCACCTCCACCCCACTGCGACCTCCCCAGAGTTTACGTGTGTGTTTCCTACCTATACCTGGAGGATATCCCTGCCCGCCCTCTTCCCTTGGTTAACCCTTATTCAGACTTCAGACACCATCTCAAATAGGAAGACTTTCCTGGCTGTCAAGTGTGGATCAGGCCCCTTGTTATATTATTTCTTAACATCATATTTTTAAAAATATTGGAGCAGTTTGTAATGTTGTATTTGTGAAATTATTCTCATTAATGTCCATCTGTTCTAGACTGTAAATTCCATAAAGTCAGAAAACATGTGTGTTTTATCTATTGTTATGATCTCAATGTCCAGAACAAGTAGGTGATTGAAATGACAGTTGAATGAGTGAAGGAGGGGTTATTCAAACTGGGGACGTCCTCCCTGAACTTCTGCCTCCCTTTTTATTCTGAGGAAATGGGTTGAAGACCATGGGGGGATCTCTTTAACCACTTTCACTAAATGTCTGCTACATCCTATAGGAGGTGCCTACCTGCTGTGTTTAAACTCCATGGAGGGAAACTATTTGACATATCTAACCTCAGTCACAACCGTGAGAGCTTGGACAAGATTTTTACTTGTTCTCTTCTTCATTTTCTACCTTTCTGGAATAATTATTAGAATAACTGCCTCAAAGTGTTCATTCATTCATCTAATAAAGACAGCAATAAAAGGGTGCATAAGAATCACCCATTTAGGGTTTATTTGGGTGTAGTGAGTTGTTGTGATCCTGGAACATGTTTGGTGCCACACGTAAGTCTGTCGATCTTTCAATTTAAGTAAATTTAAGTTAAATCTGACCTGGCCATCTATCTACCTCTATCTTTTAAAATATAATACTTTAATATCTTCCTCTAATTCCACCCTATTTTTCTCTTTTATCTGCTTTTCTCATCTTATCTTGCTCTACTAACCATCTTGCTCTACTCAGAGCTAACAGGAGGCCCACCCCACACACTGCATGAAGAGAGAATTCTAGGACGTGAAGCTGGGTACTCAGAGTCCTATTAGAGAGAGGAGACCCAAATGAAACTCTGCAGATACATAGAGACATTGTGGGGTTAGAAATCCCCACATGTATGTCTCATGTACTTCTCATTTGAGTAAGCCACTAATGGATTAAACTGGCTTTTGCCTTCACAGAAAAAGCAATAGATTTGGGCAACCCTGAGGCAAACACAAAGACTGTTTTCTGGTTATC
>CAUYON010127635.1:0-39148 GCA_963573935.1 Arctocebus calabarensis | reverse complement strand
CTGTCACCCTGGATAGAGTGCTGTGGCATCACAGCTCACAGCAACCTCCAATTCCTGGGCTCAAACGAGTCTCCTGCCTCTGCCTCCCAAGTAGCTGGGGCTACAGGGGCCCACCACAACGCCCGGCCATTTTTTGGTTGCAGCCGTCATTGTTGTTTGGCGGGCCTGGGCTGGATTCCTGGATTCAAACCCGCCAGCTCAGGTGTAAGTGGCTAGCGCCTTAGCCCGTTGAGCCACAGGCACGGAGCCGGGGGCTGAGGTATTCTTACTGTACCGAAAGGAAGTTGGGAGGGGGAATGGGATAAGGGGACTGGGATAAGGGAAAGGTGGAGTAAGGATGAGTCCAGGCGTCTCATCACTTACTGATTGGATACCCCAGTGGTGCCAGGAACGGGTGGGTGGTCGCTAAGCAGGAAGGGCTGTTATTGATCAACCGGTGGGGGTGGTCAGGGGAACTGTAGCAAGGAGCCAAAATTTGCAAGACTAACATTACACTGCAAATTACACAGCAACCTGTAAAATGGAGTCTGTTAACAAAATGGCTTCACACGGGTCCTTTCAGTATATGTTTAAATGCAATATTTTAGGTAAGGTGTTGCTTCAAAGCAATAGAGGTTAATTTTGTCAAGGAGAGGGCTGAGCTGGGCTATGGAAGCCCTCATGGGTAAGGTGAGATTCGAGCTAAGTCTTTGAAGTGGGTGGCTGCTGTCTTTTCCTGCCTAGCACCCACGTTCTTTCTATTTATTTACTTATTTTCTGTAGTTTTTGGCCAGGGCCGGGTTTGAACCCACCACCTCTGGTATATGGGGCCAGCGCCCTACTCCTTTGAGCCACAGGCGCTGCCCAGCCCACACTCTTTCTGATAACTTACCCCAATTTTTTTGGGGGGGGTGAACCATTCTTTCATCATTCTTAGTCTGTGAGGTTTGGGTGAAGATGACTGTGAACACTGGTTCCTGGGGAAGGACAGGACCTGGGCCTGGCCAGTCAGCAGTTTTCATCGTCCTGGTTCCAGTGATGGGTTTAGGGATGGGATGGATCCCCGATGGATCCAACAGGATTCATCTTTAGCACTTTTTACTGAAGTGGCTGGGAAAAAGGTGCTCTCCTTGTACTGGTCTTAGTTAAAATGTCATCTCAAAGAAGCCCTTTTGCCTTGCGGAAGAGATGAGGGGCCTCCAATGCACTCACACAGCTTCCTGGATCTCTCCTGCATAACAGGAAGTGACTAAGTATTTTTTTTTTTTGTAGAGACAGAGTTTCACTTTATGGCCCTCGTTAGAGTGCAGTGGCATCAAACAGCTCACAGCAACCTCCAACTCCTGGGCTTAGGCAATTTTCTTGCCTTAGCCTCCTGAGTAGCTAGGACTACAGGCGCCCACCACAACGCCCGGCTATTTTTTTGTTTTGCAGTTTGGTCGGGGCTGGATTTGAACCCACCACCCTTGGTATATGGGGCTGGCGCCCTAGCGACTGAGCCACAGGCGCCACCCTAGACTAAGTATTCTTAATATTTTATTTTATTTATTTATTTTTTTGAGACAGAGCCTCAAGCTGTCACCCTGGATAGAGTACTATGACATCACAGCTCACAGCAACCTCCAATTCCTGGGCTTAAGCAAGTCTCCTGCCTCCGCCTCCCAAGTAGCTGGGACTACAGGCGCCTGCCACAACGCCCGGCCATTTTTTAGTTGCAGCCATCATTGTTGTTTGGCGGGCCCAGGCTGGATTCGAACCCTCCAGCTCAGGTGTACGTGGCTGGCGCCTTAGCCCGTTGAGCCACAGGCGCCGAGCCTATTCTCAATATTTTATATCAGGTGGTCCACAAAAGGTCTTGATGAGGAGATATTTGAATAGAGAGTAACAATAAGCCAAGGGCATATGTGGGAGAAAGAACATTCCAGCCAGCAAGAAGAGCAAGTGCAAAGGCCCGAAGGCTTGAAACTGGCATATTCTAAGAGCACCAAGGTCAGTGTAGCCCAAGTGGTATCAGCAAAGGAGAGAATGTCAAGGGGCGAGGTTAGAGAGATAAGAGGTATTAGATTCGGTAGGCCCTTGTAATAATACTGATGAAACGAGAAAACACTGGAGGTTTCTGAGCAGAGGAGCAAGATGATCTGACTTGAGTAGAACGGAATCCCTGGCTGCTGGCTGCATAATAGGCATTGGGAGATAAAGGTGGAAGGTGACAAACTGTGAGGTTATTTACCTGGTTCAGGTGAGCGGTGATGGATATTCAAAGGGTTTGATAAGGGTGAGGATACAGAAGAATCGTGACCAACCCCAAAACTTTTGACCTGAGCAACTGGAAGAACAAGAGTTGCCAGCCCCTGAGTCGGAGAATGCTGGGAGGAGAACAGTGACTGGGAACAAAGGGGTGAAAGGTGGTATTTTATTGTATTTGTTTTGTTTATTTTAATTATTTTAGGACAGGGTCTTGTTCTGCCATCTGGTGGCATTATCCTTTCTCATGGTAACCTCCAATGCCTAGGCTCAAGTGATCCTCCTGCTTCAGCTTCCGGAGTAACTGGGACTACAGGCACTGGCTGTAACGCCTGGCTGGTTTTATTTTTCTATTTTTGGTAGAGATGGGGTCTTGCTCTTACTCAGGCTGAAATGTGGCTTTAAAACTGCAAACACCGAGGTTCTGGTAAGAGATCCACGTGGAGAAGTTGAGTAGGCTATGGGAGATCAGCGTCGAGACTTCAGCGGAGATCATGCTGGAGATGCAGATTTAGGAGTTGTCAGCTGACAGGTGTTTAGAGGTATGAGACTGGGCAAGCTGGAAAGGTCAGGTCTCAGCTTGACTCATATTACTTGAGTAATATGAAGCCAGCAGATGAGGGGGAACCACCTCAAGAGGTGGTAGGAGAACTAAGAGAAGAAAGTATTGAATGGCAAGCAGCGTTGTGGGAGCTGTACCCCAAAGATGGCCCTCTGAGCGCCACACACTCTGGTCTTCACACTCTTGGGTGGCTCTTCCCACTTTCATTCCAGGATGGTCCCATGTAACCAATGGGGTGTAGCAGAAGAGATGTGCCTGACTTCTGAGGCCAGGTCATGCATGAGAAGCCTTGTGCTGTCCATATTGGTCTTTGGAACACTGCTCTGCGATACTCCAGTTACTCTCAAAGAAGTTTGATTACTTTGAGACCATCATGATGTGAGGAAGCCAAGTTAGGCATGAGGGAAGGCCAATGTCGAAAGAAAAGATGCTCGGTAGCCCCTGGTTGCTCCAGCCATCTCAACTGAGGCACCAGACATGTGAGTGAAGAAGTCATAGGGGACATCCAACCCAAGCAAGCCTTGCTGCTTTCTGAGTGCAGCTGCACGAGACCCCACCTGGCTGCACTCTGTCAACTCAACAGGACTATAAGAGTAATGCAAAATTGTTGTTTTAAGGCTCTAAGATCTACGGTGGCTCATTCTATAGCAGTGGCTAACTGAGGTAGAAATGAGTGGCACTTGTAGCTCAGTGGGTAGCCACATATACTGGGGCTGGCGGTTTTGAACTGGCCCCAGGTGAACAACAATGACAACAACAACAAAATAGCTGGCATTGTGGCGGGCACCTGTAGTCCCAGCTACTTGAGAAGTTGAGGCAAGAGAATTGCTTAAGCCCAAGAGTTTGAGGTTGCTGTGAGCTGTGATGCCGCAGCACTCTACCCAGGGCAACATAGTGAGACTCTGTCTTGAAAAGCAAACAAGGAAATGCACAGGAGGCCAGGAATGATGGCTCAAGCCTATAATCCCAGCACTTTGGGAGGCCAGGGCAGGAGAATCACTTGAGCTCAGGAGTTCAAGACTAGTCTGGGCCACATTGTAAGACCTCATCTTAAAAAAAAAAATACATGGGTGTGGTGGTATAGATGTGTTGTCCCAGCTACCTGGGAGGCTGACGCAGAAGGATTGCTTGAACCCAGGAGCTTGAGGTTGCACGGAGCTATGGTGATGCCACTGCACTCTAGCTGGGGCAACAGAGAAACACTGTCTCAAAAAAAGAAAGAAAGAAAGAATGAAAGGGAGGGAGAGAGGGAAGGAAGAGTGAAGGGAGACTGACCAATACCCTTACCCAGAGCACAGTTGCACCACCTCAGCTGGACAGCCCTCCTCATTCTCACAGGTCTCCCTCTCCCTCCTCAGTGAAGAGGAGAATAGTTTCTCTTTGCCCTGGGAGGCCAAGGCAGGTGTATTCCTTGAGCTCACAAGTTTGAGACCAGCCTGAGCAAAAGTGAGTCCCTGTCTCTATTAAAATGGAGGTTGCTGTGTGCTGTGATGCCACGGCATTCTACCCAGGGCAACAGCTTGAGACTCTGTCTCAACTCCCCCCGCCAACCCCCAAAGATTCTCTTTGTGTTTGGAGATGTGGCTACTGCCAAGTACCCTGCCCTCCCTAGGGCCCTTACAAAAGGACAGCAAGGGAGATTTTTCTGGGAACTGGGTCACAAGTTACTTGGATGCTTCCAACCTGGCAGGACAGAGAGAAATCAGATAAAGGAGGAGGCTGGGAACGTTATAGGAAGCTGGTGGGCCTTGTCATGGGGACACATCATTTCTATTGACAGGGACCTAATTTGACCCTTTTGTCGATAGGGACCTTCTCTCTCTTTCAGATCTTTCTCTGTAAGTGTTTGTAAATCTTTCTTTGTAAACATTTTATAAATTGCATATTTTGTTATACACATACACACACATACATATAAGGTCTGACAATTAAGTTTGCAAACTCATTCTAGAAAAAGTGCTCCATACTTCATTGCCGAATGTCACTATGATCTCTTTGGAAGTACTCTCCTTCAGAAGCAAAGCATTGACACCAGTGTCTCGTCCACTCTTCAAAGCAGTTTTGAAACTCTTTTTCTGCAATGGCCATCAACACCGTTGTAGTGTTACCCTTGAGGTCCTGAATATCATCAAAATGCCTTCTTTTCCATATTTCCTTTATCTCCAGTTAAAGAAAAAAGTCATTGGGGCCTAGATCAGGTGAGTAGGGAGGGTGTCCTAATACAGTTATTTGTTTCCTGGCTGAAAACTCTCTGAGGGAGAGATAGCACCATGTGAGCTGATGCATTGCCGGGATGCAACAGCCACACCTTTCTCGTGCCAAGATTTTCAGTGAAGGTTTTCTTATTTCTCTATTGATTTTTACTTGGTCTGCTACAGTTCTCATAGTCAGCCAATGATTCTGATGCATGATTTGACAAATTTTTGCTGTGTTCTCATCAGGTCTGCTGCTACTGGTCACCCTGACCTCTCTCCATCAGTGGCACTTTCTCTCCCCTCAAAAAAAATGTTTAATCCATTTGTACACCGTTCATGGCATTATCTCCACAAACTTGGACTAACATGCCCCTGATTTCACTTCCACTTTTTCCTAGTGGAAGAAATTTAATATTTGTTCAGTGCTCTGATTCAAGCTACAACATTCTTGCAATGGCACACAAAAACACATGACAATAACAGAAACCACTCAGCCAAACATGGCCATATAATGACACAAACAGAGATGTGAGGTACTGATATACCAAGGTTATGAAACCTTACTGAGTTGTTTGTACAGTGCTGCCAATGTAAGCACGTGCTGGCAAGTTCATGAACTTAATTGTTAGAACTTTGCACGTGTGTGTGTGTGTGTGTGTGTAAAAAGCAACCACAGGGTGGCGCCTGTGGCTCAGTGAGTAGGATGCTGGCCCCATATACCCAGAGTGGCAAGTTTAAGCCCAGCCCCAGCCAAACTGCAACAAAAAATAGCTGGGCAGGGCAGTGCCTGTGGCTCAGTGTGAGTAGGGCACCGGCCCCATATGCCAGAGGTGGCAGGTTCAAACCCAGCCCTGGCCAAAAATTACTAAAAAAAAAAAAATAGCTGGGCATTTCGGCAGGGAGCTGAGGCAAGGGAATCACCTAAGCTCAAGAGTTGGAGGTTGCTGTGAGCTATGATGCTACAGCACTCTACTGAGGGCGACAAAGTAACACTCTGTCTCTAAAAAAAAAAAAAAAAGCAATCATCCCTTCCTTTCCACTCCTTGTTTAGTTCTCCAGAAGTAATCGCTTAACATTTCTTTAATTACATAGAAAATACAAGGAACATGGTAAAAATTTCAAAAGATACGTAAAGGTAGAGAGAAATAGTAATTCTCCCTCCCTCCATCTCTACCCCTCAACTCCTCTTCTCAAAGGCAACCACTCTTACCAACTTACTATATCTCCTTCCAGAGGTATCCTACGCATATGTCAGCATTTACTTACAAATAGAAAGGGCAGCATGCTACACACATCATTCTGTATCTTGCTTTCCCACTTGACAGTGTATCTCAGAGGTCTTTCATATTGGTATGCAAATAACTTCTGTATTATTTGAGGAGGCTGTATAATATTCGATTGTAGGGATGGACCATAAGTCACTTAACCAGTCCTTACTGAGGGACATTGAAGTTGATGTCAACTTTTGATATTATAGTGGAGCAGCAAATAACCTTGTACTCATATTTTCCTGCCACTACCTGTAAGGATTCCTGAGTCAGAAGGTATGTGCTTTTGTAATTTGACAACTGACAACTGAAATGGCACTGATGTACTTGTTTGCTGATTTCATATTCAAGTTCCTTTTTTCTCACACCCTCCTCAATTCTATTAAACAAAAATCAATCCTTTTGATCTCAGTTATGGAATTGGTAGATGTTATCTCTGTACTCTTCTGTTTGAAATGTATTATAAGGAAGTTGAGCGTCTTCATACGTTTAATTGTCATGACAACAACTTCTAGCCTTTGTAGTTATTTCTTCTAGTTGTTATTTCCATAGATCCAGGTAAATAACGTGCTTATGTGGACACTCATTGATTTATCAGCTTTAGACATTCTTTGTTGACTTTTTGCTCCAATGCACAAAGATTCAGCTCACTTATAGCCACATCCTTGTACCTTTTCTGTCTGTCTTTCTACCATTGTCTTTTCCTTTTATTTGTGAAAGGTAGTCCTGGCTTTCCATTTATGGTAGTGTCATCTCTTTTCCCCCTTCCTTTTTATTTTTTTAAAGTGACTTTAAACATTTAAAGGATTCGAACCTGCCAGCTCAGGTGTATGTGGCTGGCGCTTTAGCCCGTTGAGCCACAGGTGCCGAGCCATGATTCCTTCTTGATATCCTACATTCTAAGGGTTTGGACAAATGTATAATGACATGGATCCACCGTTATAATATCCTGCAGAATATTTTCATGCCCTAAACATCCCCTGTGCTCTGTCCCTTCCTCCCTTTCTTCCCCCAACCTGTGGCGCCCACTAAATTTTTTCTATCTTCATGGTTTTGTTTTTTCCAGAATTTCATATAGTTAAAATCATGCAGTATGTAGCTGTTTTAGATTGACTTCTTTCACTTAAAACTATGCATTGGCTCGGCGCCTGTGGCTCAATGGGCTAAGGCGCCAGCCACGTACACCTGAGCTGGCGGGTTTGAATCCAGCCCAGGGCCCACCAAACAACAATGACGGCTGCAACCAAAAAATGGCCGGGCCGTTTTGGCGGGCACCTGTAGTTCCAGCTACTTGGGAGGTGGAGGCAGGAGACCCACTCGAGCCCAGGAGTTGGAGGTTGCTGTGAGCTGTGATGCCACGGTACTCTATCTAGGGTGACAGCTTGAGGCTCTGTCTCAAAAAAAAAACAAAAGACTATGCATTAAAGATTCTTCTATATCTTTTCATGGCTTGATAGCTCTTTTTTTTTTTTTAACAGTCAGAGTTTCACTTTATTGCCCTCAGTAGAGTGCTGTGGCATCACACAGCTCACAGCAACCTCCAACTCCTGGGCTTAGGCGATTCTCTTGCCTTAGCCTCCTGAGTAGCTGGGACTACAAGCGCCCGCCACAACACCCGGCTATTTTTCTGTTTTGAAGTTCGGCCACGGATGGGTTTGAACCCGCCACCTTCAGTATATGGGACCAGCGCCCTACTCGATAAGCCACAGGCACTGCCCCTTGATAGCTCATTTTAAAAAGCATTTTAGACTAAATTAAATATATTTTATTTTTTATAATGAGACGAGGTCTCACTATGTTGCCTAGGCTAGACTCCAACTCCTGGGCTCAAGGAATCAATCCTTTCATCTTGGGCCTCCTGAGTAGCTGGCATCCCAGGTGTGGGATACCACACCTGGAAGCTCATTTCGTTTCAGTGCTGAATAATATTCCACTGTCTGGGTTTACCACATTTTATTTATCCATTCACCTACTGAAGGACACTTTGGTCTTTCCCAAATTTTGAAAATCATTAATAAAGTTACTATAAACATTTGTGTATGGATGCAAAATTTCAACTCTTTTGAGTAAATACTAAGGAACATGAATGCCAGATGCACTCAGCTGGCCCAATTTTAAAACTAGGTCTTTTGTTTTCTTGTTATTGAGTTTTAAAAGCTCTTTGTATATTTTGGATAGCCATTCTTTTTTTTTGCAGTTTTTGGCCGGGGCTGGGTTTGAACCCACCACCTCCAGCATATGGGGCTGGCGCCCTACTCTTTGAGCCATAGGTGCCGCCCTGGATAGGCATTCTTTTTTTTTTTTTTTTGTAGAGACAAAGTCTCACTTTTCCGCCCTTGGCAGAGTGCCGTGGCATCACACAGCTCACAGCAACCTCCAACTCCAGGGCTTAGGCGATGGATAGGCATTCTTTATCAGATGTGGCTTTTGCAAATAATTTCTTCCAGTTTGTAGATTGTCTTCTCATTCTCTTGAACCATATAAAATTTCTTTTAAGAATAAATCTTTTGGGCAGTGCCTGTGGCTCAGCGAGTAGGGCGCCAGCCCCATATACTCAATGTGGTGGGTTCCAACTCGGCCTCGGCCAAACCACAAAACAGAAAAATAGCTGGGTGTTGTGGATGGCACCTGTAGTCCCAGCTACTTGGGAGGCTGAGGCAAGAAAATTGCCTAAGCCCTGGAGTTGGAGGTTGCTGTGAGCTGTGTGACGCCACGGCACTCTACCAAGGGTGATAAACTGAGACTCTGTCTCTACAAAAAAAAAAAAGAATAAATCTTTTTAGGCTCGGCTCCTGTGGCTCAAGGACTAAGGCTCCAGCCACGTACACCTGAGCTGGTGGGTTCGAATCCCTTCAAGGACGAGGACCCCAGAATAAATCTTTTTCAGGTTAAAAAACTGAATCCAGGCTGGGTGTGGTGGCTCACACCTGTAATCCTAGCACTCTGGGAGGCTGAGGTGAGTGGATTGCTTGCACTCACGAGTTCAAGACCAGCCTAAGGAAAAGCAAGATCCCATCTCTATTAAAAATAGAAAAATAGGGCCGAGTGTGGTGGCTCACACCTGTAATCCTAGCACTCTGGGAGGTTGAGGCGGGTGTATTGCCTGAACTCACAAGTTTGAGACCAGCCTGAGCCAGAGTGAGACTGTCTCTAAAAATAGCGAGTGTTGTGGCGGGCACCTGTAGTCCCAGCTACTCAGGAGGCTGAGGCAAGAGAATCGCTTGAGCCCAAGAGTTTGAGGTTGCTGTGAGCTATGGCGTCATGGCATTCTACCAAGGGCAACAAAGTGAGATGCTATATCAAAAAAAGAAAAGAAAAGAAAAATAGCTTGGTGATGTGGCAGGTGCCTGTAGTCCCAACTAGTAAGGAGGTTGAGGCAAGAAGATTGCTCAAACCCAGGAGTTTGAGATTGCTGTGAGCTATGATGCCATAGTACTCTACCCAGGGCAACAGAGTGAGAGTCTGTCTTAAAAAAAAAAAGTGAGTTCATTTGAAGAGATTCGTCCAGGAAATGATAGTCAAGGTAGTAGGACTATGGCAAAAAGAAAAGGATATCCAAGGGACTCAGGTTTGGGCAAAACTGGTGACATATAGAACCTGGCTCTCTGCCTCCTTCCTGGCAATTATTTTTACTTTTTATATAGGTTTTTTTTTCTTTGCAGTTTTTGGCTGGGGCTGAACCCACCATCTCCAGTATATGGGGCCGGTGCCCTACTCCTTGAGCTACAGGTGCCGCCTAGATTTTATTTTTTTTGTAGAGACAGAGTCTCACTTTATCCCCTTGTTAGAGTGCTGTGGCATCACAGTTCACAGCAACCTCCAGCTCCTGGGCTTAGGTGATTTCCTTGCTGCAGCCTCCTGAGTAACTGGGGCCATAGGCGCAAGCCACAACGCCCGGTTATATTTTTGTTGCAGTTTGGTCGGGGCTGGGTTTGAACTCACCGCCCTCAGTATATGGGCCCGGTTTGAACTCACCGCCCTCAGTATATGGGCCCGGTGCCCTACTCACTGAGCCACAAGCACTGCCCAAGATTTTTTTATTTTAATAGATTTAGGGGGCACAAATTGAATTCTATTACATATATATACTGTATATTGTATAGTCTTACCTGGTAATTAGGGCTATTATTATTTTAATAACATTGGCTGTTATTGTCAGCATTATTGCTATCGTATTAATCATTATAGCATATGGGCTACTAATGTTATTATTGCCATAACAATACCCCACTATTCTCTATCATAATATAGTACATTGCTTTGATGACCTCTGTATCTTCTGTATCTCCCTGGAATCTGGAGGCCATGGGAACTCTGCAAAGTTATTGCAGTAACCATTATCGGTGTCTTGGTATTTCATCGCCATAAGGCTCTGTGCCAAATTTGAATAGTACCAATGGAAGGGGGAATGTCAGTTCGGTGACAGGTAGGAGGTGGCTCTGGGGAGGGGTCGGACCCTGGAGCCTCCGCCCCAACTCAGGGCGGGCCACATAGGATCTGTCCCTGTTGGCGTCCGTGTCCCCCAGCCTGAGCCTGGCTATGGCCCCGCGTGGCGCGGCGCCGGTCCTGTCCCTGGTGTGGGTCCTGGCCGCGACGGCCTGGGAACAGGGGCCTCCAGGCGTGTTCTCGCCCTGGCAGGGCTGCGCCGCGCTGGGCCGCTGCTGCCCGGGCCGCGACCCACTGTGCTTCGCCCGCGGGCCCCCGCGCTGCTTCTGCGATGAGGCGTGCGGCGCGGCGCGGGACTGCTGCGCTGACTACCAGCGGGTCTGCCCAGGTGCGCCCGGGAAGAACCGGGAGCAGGAGGAGGGCTCGGAGCAGAAGGCAGCCGGTGCCGAGGGGGTGCCGCGGGAACCGGAGTACCTAGGGCGCTCTGGATCGGAGGGGGCACTCGAGCCGAGGGCAGAGTGAGGCGGGGAGGAGAGGGGCCAGTGGCGAGTTGGGTCGGCGGGACATCGGGGGCCCGCGGGCAAGGGGGCGTCGCAGACGCTCTGGAAGGGAGAGCGAACCTGGGCTTGGGAGTCTTGAGGGTTCGAATGGACGGACCCCTGGAGGTTGTGGGCTGTCTGGGAGAAGGCGTTGCAAGGACTGCGGGCGGGACCGGGAGGGCGGCGTGAGGGTGGAGGTTTGGCACAGACGCGGGACACGGCGGAGGGAAGGACGCGGGCATGTGAGGACGCCGAGGGGTGCCAGAGCCCAGGGGCGACGCGCTGAGCAGCACGCAGGCGGTAAGGAGCGCTCAGGCAGACTGGAGGGCTTGGGGGAGGAAGACCTATTAGTAAATGTTAGGTTTTCTTGCGTCCTAACTGGTCCCCACGTCAGCCTCCTGATTGCTGATGTAGTAAATAAAAATGCAGGGCAGACCTTGGTGCGGTGTCTCGTACCTGTCATCCCAGAACTTTGGATCGCTTGAGCCTAGGAGTTTGAGACTAGCCTGGGCAGGGTAGTGAGACATCTTCTTTGCAAAAAATAAAAACGAGCGGGGCCCCTTGAGAGGCTGAGCGGGAGGATCTCTTGAGCCCAGGAGTTTGAGATTGCCGGGAACATGATCCTCCAGCGATAGCGAGAGACCTTGTCTCAAAAAACAAAACCACCCCCCCAACCCAGTTAAGCGCGAGCTTCAGATCTGAACTTCAGCTGAACAATGATTTCTTTTCTAGGATAAGTCTGTCCTAAATATTGAATTTATATTTATATATTAAAATTATTGTTTCTACTTACGTTAAAAATTATTGGCTTTTTTTCTGGAACTCATGTCTATCTGGGCATCCTGTATTTTATTTGGCAAACCTAGCTGAGTGATAGGAGAGGGAGGTGGAGGGCTGCGAGGGAGGAGGGGTGCAGTCGCTGAGTGGCAGGGATGGGTCACAAGGCAGAAGGAGACAGCGGCGGTGGGGGACCAAACCTAGGGAAGGGCTGAGGCTGGGAGAGGCCTGGAGTTCAGGGATGGAGGTGGGCACGGGGCCAAGTGATTCCAGGGGGTGGGGAAGTAGGAGGCTAAAACTGGTTAAAGTGCCAGCAGGTGGGTCAGAGGCCCAGGGGCCTGATAAATACTCAAAAAAGTCCCCTGAGGTCCCCTCATAAGCCCTGGCCACTGGACCAATTCGAGCATTCCTTGTAAAGGCCCCTCCAGAGTAATGCCCATGGGATTCGAAATTAGGCCCCGCTTTAGTTGGGTCATTAGTGGGGAGGACTCTGTTGGTTTTAAATCCTGGAAGTAAAATGTTTGTAACTCACTGGAGACAAAAATCTAAATTCTGTCCCCTTGTAAAAAGTGGACATGGCCCAACTCTCCAATGTCAAGGGGGAAAGTGATCTCAGGGTAGCCCTCTACCTGAGGGAGGGTGGAGAGCCCTTCAGGAATTTATGTTTAAGACAGGGCTGGCTGGGGGGGCGGGGCTCACAAGCACTTTGGGAGGCCAAGGCAGGAGGATCACATGAGGCCAAGAATTCAAGAGCAGCCTAAGCAACATAGGGAGACCTCCCATCTCAATTTTAAAACAATAACACGCACATATATATTTCTATTCTATTGTAAGAGAGAGTGCTTTAATTTATTATTTATTTTTTGAGACAGAGTCTCAAGCTGTCACCCTGGGTGGAATGTCGCCGTGTCATAGCTCACAGCAACCTCCAACTCTTGTGCTCAAGAGATCCTCTTGCCTAAGTTTTTCTGTTTTTAGTACAGACAGGGTCTTGCTATTGCTCAGGCTGGTCTCGAACTTGTGAGTTCAAGCAATCCACCTGCCTCCACTTCCCAGAGTGCTAGAGGTATGAGCCACCGTGCCCAGCCAAAGGGTGCTTTTTAAAAAATTCAAAATCAGGGCTTGGCACCTGTGGCTCAAGCGGCTAAGGTGCCAGCCACGTACACCTGAGCCAGCAGGTTCGAATCCAGCCTGGAGCTGCCAAACAACAATGACGGCTGCAACCAAAAAAAAATGGCCGGGCGTTGCAGCGGACGCCTGTGGTCCCAGTTATTTGGGAGGCAGAGGCAAGAGGCTCGCTTGAGCCCAGGAATTGGAGATTGCTGTGAGCTGTGATGCTACAGCACTCTATTTAGGGTGACAGCTTGAGGCTCTGTCTAAAAAAAAAAAAAAAAAAAAAATTCAAAATGGGGAGGATCTAACACCCATTTCCCGTTTTGTCTGAGTGCTGGGCTAGGTGTCCCATTGAACCTAAATACATTCTCACAATCCTCTGCGGTGCAGGAATACAATAATGTCCCTTTATACCAGATAAGAAAAGCCAGGCCCCAAGAGAGGGATGGGCTTTGGCCAGCCTAGGCAATCCAGCCGGTGGCGGAGCTGGGTCTCATCCCGGGTCTTCTAGCTTTTTGCTGCTTACACGTAGGAGTGGCAAGTGGTGGAAGTTCAGATAGCAGTGAGATGAAAAAGTACTCTAGATTAAATTTGGGGAAGGGCCGGCTGTTTAGGGAATGCTTTTGTACCTGTCTGCTTTGTGGGTGGAGAGCACAGCGCCACGGCGACATTCAGAGTGAGGCTGAGGCCTCCTGTCAGTGCCACAGACAGGGAGCAGGCCAAGGGATCCATGATACTTTCCCACGGCCTCAGCCAGACCCACAGACTCACACGATGTTATCAGCTCCCCCGTGGTTTCCTTCCTATGAAGAGCTGGGGCTGGTGAGCATGGGAGCCTCAAAGCTTTGCCTTCCCCTTTGTTTTACTCTTTTGGAATCTTCCCCTTTATCTGGCTTGGGCAAAACTCCTCGTGAATAGACCCCAGAAAAAGTTCCCTTTTCCACTTCCCAGGGGAGCAAGCAGGAGGCGGAGGTGGGGAATAGTTAGGAGGCAGAGAAATACTTGCCTTTTTCATGAGTGATTTAGGAAGTAAAATAAATTGATTATGGCAGAGAGAGATGTTGAGAACGACTTAAAAAACATAAGACCCACAGAATAACAATCCTAACATTTACTAAATACTTACCAAGCAGGAAGGTACAATTTTAAGTGTTTTGAATGAATTGTCTTCTATAGGCTTCATGACAAACCTGTGGAATAGTGTTACCATGTCCATTTTATAGATGAGGAACTCTGGCACAGAGAGATTAAGTGACCTGCTCTGTGTCACACAGCTTTTAAACAGCACATCTGGGGTGTGAAGCCCAGTAGTCTAGCTCCAGGCCTCTATATTTTATGGTTGCTGGAGTGTCGGAGAGACTCAGCATGTTAGGAGAGGGAAGCTTGAGCCTACAGGTGAAAAAGGAGCCCTGGACAGCTCCCTCCTTTGGTTCAGTTGCAACTAGTGGCCACCTGCTGTGTGCTCAGCTCAGTTTAAGAGCAGCCAGGACTGGAAGCAAGGTGGAGCTCTGGTGCTTCTCAAGCTTATAATCTGCTTTCTAGAAGACAAAGTAGTTGTAAAAAAAATAAATAATTTCAACCTGAGCAAGACGAAGCTGGGAGATGATTGGTGAGGCTCGAGTGGAGGCAGGAGAGGGTGGGACTGGAATGACAAAAAAGTCCTTGAAGGACAGACACCATTGCATTTACCAAGTTCTTTACTGAATGTTTCCAAGTATTTTATATATATTTTAAAAAATTAAATAGTTTTTTTGGGTTTTTTTTGAGACAGTCTCACTCTGTTGCCCTGGGTAGAATGTCGTGGTGTCATAGCTCACAGCAACCTCAAACTCCTGGGCTTCAGGATTCCTGTTGCTTTAGCCTCCTGAGTAGCTGCCACCATGCCTGGCTAGATTTTTTTTTCTATTTTTAGTAGAGATGCTTAGGCTGGTCTCAACTCCTGAGCTCAAAGTAATCCACCCACTTTGGCCTCCCAGAGTGCTAGGATTTCAGGCATGAGCCACTGCACCTGGCTGAGTATTTTATACTCTTATTTCTCATCTCAACCCTATAAGGATCGATGTTTCCATTTCTTCTCTCATGTGCTCTTTGTATTAGTCAGTATTTCTCAGGGTTGTGACATAACAAATTGACTTAAGCTAACAAGGGGATGTATTGATTTAGGTAATTGAAAAACAATCCAAGGATTCTGGAGCTTCAGGAATGGCTGGATCCAGGGGTACTTCCATTGTTCAGTTTTCCTTGTGTTAGCTTCATTCTCAGGCATGCTGTCACCAAGTGGTAGCAAAGATAGTGCCTAATAGATTCAAACTAGCATCTCTAGTGGAATGAGAGCACCTTTCCCTAGTTGTTCCAGCCAAAAATCTCAGGGCTGCTGATTACAGGCCCACTTTGAGTAAGATGCTCATCCTTGATTCAATTTATCACTGAGCCCTGGAAGAAGGAATATGTCAACTGTTCATGTTTGGGTCACATGCCCCATCCCACGAAGGAGAGGTTGAGGCCAGCCCCTTCCAAACCATGTGGACCGAGAGTGGGGAGGGTTGAGTTGTTTCCAGAAACTTGAAGTAAAAGAGGTTGAGACATTGAACAGGAAGAGGGGGTAGTAAATGACTGGGGATGAGTTGTGGGAAAATCTAGATTTGTGATCACTAGGCTTGGGGGGGGTCTCTACCTATGATCTATTATCAAAAAATACCTTTTATGAAGCATCTCAGAAGAGAATGGGCAGTACTGAGGGATTTCAGGTGACAGGCCGGGTCGGTACTCTAGAAAATCCTTTTGGAGACAATGAGTAAGGCAGGTGGTCGGGGGCTGGGCTATGAGGTTCAGAGAAGATGGAGCTGGGGGAGTCCAGAAAGGCATTACTTGATGAGCCTGGGCCTGTCAGGGTGGGGCAGAGCTATTCTAAGGGGGCAGTGAGAAATTCAGTCTGGCCCCAGCAAGGCTCAGCTGGCTGGATGCTGTCAAATTCTCCTCTCCCACCCCTGTCAGGCTGGTAAGCTAAGATGTCCCCTTTGCTTAGGAAAAGTGAGCCGGGCTTTGTTTTGAGAACACTGCCATCTGGTGGCGCCTTTTTGCAATGTCAGTCTGTGGTCGTATTTCCTTTGTTGTTGAGAAGGTAAGATTTGCTCACTCAGTGTTCACTCCGAGCCGCTGTGCCCAGCTCTGTGTTCAGCGATGGGCTGTAGCAGGGAATAAGACAAACGAAGACCTTGTCTCCGTGGTGCTGACATTCTCGTGGAGGAGGCAGACACACTGTGAATTATCTCACAGCTGCACTGAGTTTGCCACCCTCAGATGTCAACATGGGTAGAGCATGTGTAGGGTGGCGCCTGCCTAATTCTCTGCCAGCTTATCTTGCTGCAGCTGTACCAACCTCCTCCTCATCCAACCTTGACCTTGCCTCAGGACTTTTGCACTGCCTGCTCCCTGTGCCTGGACTTTGGACTAGTCCATCCCCCCCCAGCCAAGTGGCTCCCTCCATCTGTTCCTGGGGGGTGGCGGGGGAGGTGTCTCTGCTCAGATTTCCTTTGTCATGAAGGCCTTCCTTGAGTCCTCCTGTATATTATAGTCTCTTGTCACCTGGTCCTTGCCACTGTTCATCCGCTGTGTTTCTCAGCCTGGGTTACTAGTTGAAACCATGTTATCACTTGTTACTCTTATTGTCTGTTCCCTTTACTGCTGCTCCAGGCAGGGGCTTTACCTACTTTGCTCATGTACGTTCCCAGCATCCTGCTCTGCACACAGTAGGTCTCAATAGGTGTTGCATGAATGCATTAACACCCCCGCTGCACCGAGCACTTGTGATATGCTCAGTACTTTGCTTTCACCATTCAATGACCCTGTGAAACTGTGATTTGCATCCAGGTTTGTCTGACTCCAAATCCTTGTCTTGATTTAGGGATTTTCCCTTGTAAGCCTCAGTTACCTCTTCTGTGAGATGGGTTTGACAGCAGCGTAAATACATTGGGAGTTGGGTTCTGGCAGGTGAGAGATGGTACCTGCAGAAGGGTATAATGGAAGAGAATTTGAGACGGATTCTATTCACTCCTAAGGGTCAGGAGTACAGAGGGACATGGTGTCATTGGACTCTGGTTAGGATGGGATCCATAACCAAGGGCTCCTTTCCCCCCAAGTGGGGGTTTAGACTTGGCTGCACTCTCTTCCCACCCTCCTATCCCTGCTGGTACCCCCATTAGCTCAACTCTACTGGCTGTCAGGGGGCCAGGGAGGCTGAGTGGGCCCAGGATTAGGTTAAGTCATGTAGGCGACTTCCTCGACTCAGCACTCGAGGCACAATTGCCGTGATTGTTAGGTGGATGGTGACAGCACTGGAGGATTCGTAGGCTGTCAAACTTGATTTCTCCCCTCCCCACTCCTCTTTCTTGCCCCACCTCTATTTCTTTTTTTTCTTGCTTATGTCCCCTTCTTCCTTCCCTCTTTCTTCCTTTCTTCTCTCTGAACATTTCAACTCTGCCAAGATGGGCAGGTTGAAGGACTGTTTGCTCCAAGAAAAAAAAATTTTAAACCTCTGAGATTTATGCAAAGAATGTGTGACTTTCTGAGGTGCCAGAAGCAACACTGTCTGTTTTCACAACACAATAACCCCTTTTCCTCACAAGCATGCACACTTTTTTCCCCTTGCATTTTCCTGTTATTGAAGGAGCAC
This sequence comes from Arctocebus calabarensis, assembly GCA_963573935.1. Lineage (NCBI taxonomy): Eukaryota > Metazoa > Chordata > Mammalia > Primates > Lorisidae > Arctocebus > Arctocebus calabarensis. The sequence continues at coordinate 21,413 of CAUYON010127635.1, read as the reverse complement.
CATGTCTCACGGCTGGTGAGTACTTTTCCTTGTTCGCTGCTGTGTCTCCAGCACCTGGGACAGTGCCGGGCTCGCAGGGGATGGTTGGTAAATATTGGAGGAGTGAGTGAATTCATTCTGACAGCGGTAGCCACCTGTGTGTGCAGGAAATGTTTGTGTTATACCGCTGACAAGACTTGCTGGCAGATCCATAGAAATTCTGTTGCTGGAGAAGTGCACAGATTCTGTGTTTCTGCCAGATTGCCTTTCTCCATCTGATGTCCTTCAGTTCTGATTTGGGACTATGGATGTGGGGTGAACATGAAAGTCCTAGGGGTGACATGATCAGAAAATATCACTTGTGGTAGGCACATGGAGCCCTTGAAGGACGAGGACCCCAGCTCCTTACTTTCTTCTATGTTGATGCACTATTTCAGACCTACAAAAGATAGAGAGAATAATAGTGACCCCTCAAGAAGGGATCAAAAAGCTAAGAAATGAACCCTGCCAAATGCCATTGAGAGGTAGGGCGAGGTGTGAGGAGGGTGGATTACTCGAGCTCAGGAGTTCAAGACCAGCCTGAGCCAGAGTGAGACCCTGTCTCTACTAAAAAAAAAAAAAAGGAAGAAGAAGAAAAACAGGCAAGAGGATGTCTTAAGCCCAAAGTTTGAAGTAGCTATTATGATGATGCCACGGCACTCTGCCCAGGGCGACCGAGTGAGACTTTGTCTCAACAAAGAAACAAAGACAAAAAATGCTATTGTAGCATCTGCATCTCTCTCCTCCTGTCCCACTCTCCTCAGAGATGACTACAGGTTGATTCGGGTGTTTATAATTCCTGTGCTTGTAAGGATTTGTGTATGTGAGTGTGTGTTGATTTTGGGATTCTGCTTCTTAAGCCCAAGTTTCCTCATCTGGGAGGTGGGTTTGACAATAATGCAAATACAGGGCGGTGCCTGTGGCTCATCGAGTAGGGCGCCGGCCCCATATACCGAAGGTGGTGGGTTCAAACCCGGCCTCGGCTGAACTGCAAAACAGAAAAATAGCCAGGCGTTGTGGCGGGTGCCTGAAGTCCCAGCTACTCGGGAGGCTGAGGCAAGAGAATTGCTTAAGCCAGCGGTTCTCAACCCTGTCGCGACCCACAGGGACTGTATTAAAGGGTCGCAGCATTAGGAAGGTTGAGAACCACTGACCTAAGTCCAAGAGCTGGAGGTTGCTGTGAACTGGGATGCCACGACACTCTACCAAGGGTGACAAAGTGAGACTCTGTCTCTAAAGAAAAAAAAAAAGCAAATACATTGGGAGGTGGGAACCTGGCAGGTGAGAGATGGTACCTGCAGAAGGGTATAACGGAAGAGAGTTTAAGATGAACTCCGTTCACAGAGGCAAGGGACAGAGGCACAGAAGGACATGGTGTTATCAAACCCCAGGGAGCCCAGGATTCATAACCAAGGCCTCCTGTCCCCCCAAGTGGGGGGCTTAGACTTGGCTGCACTCTTCTCCCACCCTCTGATCCCTGCTGGTGTTGCTGCTGGCTCAACTCTGCTGGCTGCCAGGGGGCCTGGCCGCGCAGGCTTCCCAGACCATAGAGCAGGACAAAGAAAGGCAGAGAATGATCTGGAACATCCAGTACAGTATATTCTTGTGATTCATAGTGGTTATTATTATTATTATTTCTTTTTGGGGGGACAGAGCCTCAAACTGTCACCCTGGATAGAGTGCTGTGGCATCACAGCTCACAGCAACCTCCAATTCCTGGGCTCAAGGGAGTCTCTTGCCTCCACCTCCCAAGTAGCTGGGACTACAGGCGCCCGCCACAACGCCCGGCCATTTTTCGGTTGCAGCCATCATTGTTTGGCGGGCCTGGGCTGGATTCGAACCCGCCAGCTCAGGTGTACGTGGCTGGTGCCTTAGCCTGTTGAGCCACAGGTGCTGAGCTGGTTATTATTATTTTTTTAAGAGACAAGGTCTTGCTCTGTTGTGCAGACTGGAGTGCAGTGGCAGGATCACAGCTCAGTGCAGCCTCAAACTCCTGGGCTCAGGCAATACTCCTGCCTCAGGCTCTTGAGTAGCTGAGACTACAGGCATGTACCACCATGCCTGGCTAATTTTTAAAAACATTTTTTTTGTAGAGACAGGGTCTTGCTATGTTGCCCCAGGTTGGTCTCAAACTCTCGGCCTCCAGTGATTCTCTTGTCTCAACCTCCCAAAGGGCTGGAATTATAGGCATGAGGCATTGTGCCCAGTGTAGTTACATTCTATAAAGTTAGTTGCCACAAACATCGAATTTACAAATACTGAACCATGGCTCCTAGGGGAAGTATGTACACATTGGTCTCTCATAGATTACAATCTTAAATCCCGAAAACAACTCATCAGGGTTGATTTTATTTATGTTTATTTTATAAGAGTGTTATGAAGTGTTAAGAGTCTCGTCTAACTGCGTGGTGTGCACCTGTAGTCTCAACTACTCGAGAGGCTGAGGTGGGGAGATCCCTTGAGCCCAGGAGTTTGAAGCTGCACTGTGCTATGATTGTGCCACTGCACTCCAGCCTGGGCAACAGAGTGTCTCTAAAAAATGAAAAATTTAAAATTATTCAATTAAAATTAAAAAAAAGAAGAAAGAATAAAGAAGTGTTAAGTGGCTTACCAGAGGCCATGTCACTAATGGGTGCCCGGAGCTGGGATTCAAACCCCATCCAGCTGGCCCAGGGTCGGACCTTCTTGGGCTAGAAATTCCCATCCCCACTGTCTCCAGCCTCCGGACACCTCTGTCTGAAGCCAGAACAAGAAGGCAGAGAGAGCCCTAGTTTGACCTCAGCTGTGAGCATCACCTTGAGCGACTCAGAATTTTCACTCTGCACTTGTCTGTGAATAACCACAAAAGTGCTGCAAGGGGCTTGGCGCCTGTGGCTCAAGTGGCTAAGGTGCCAGCCACGTACACCTGAGCTGGCGGGTTCGAATCCAGCCCCGGCCCGCCAAACAATAGTGGCTGCAACCAAAAAATGACTGGGTGTTGTGGTGGGTGCCTGTAGTCCCAGCTGCTTGGGAGGCAGAGGCAGGAGACTCACTTGAGTCCAGGAATTGGAGGTTGCTGTGAGTTGTGATGCCACAGCGCTCTATCCAGGGTGGCAGCTTGAGGCTCTGTCTCAAAAAAAAAAAAAAAAGTGCTGCAAGGATTGACACATAATTTTAGCAAATAGGTGAATTAACAAATACCAATCTGCAAATAATGAGGATGGACTGTATATCCGTGTATTTACTATGCCTGCAAGAATGTCTGATTACTATAGCACTGTTTTGCAGGGTTTGCAACTGTATATGTGTGGAGCCTGATGGTGGATGCCTGTATCCTTTTGCAAGTAGCTTCTTTCATTCCGGGTTGTTGACAGTGTGGCTGTGGTTCGTTTTCTCTGCTGCAGAGGAAAAGCTGGTGTTTATTAAGCACCTGCTATGTGTCAGGAGTGAATGCTGAACCTTCCTAATGCTGCAGCCCTTTAATACAGTTCCTCCTGTTGTGGTGACCCCCAATCATTAATGAATAATCAAATTATTTACGTTGCTACTTCATACTGTAATTTTGCTACTGTTATGAATTGTAATGTAAGTATCTAATATGCAGGCAACCCCCAAAGGGGTCGCGACCCACAGGTTGAGAACCGTTGCCTTCTCTGGTTGAATCCTGGAAGCCACCCTATCAAGTGCACACTATCCTCGTTATTGTTTGATAAAAGAAGAAACTGAGGCATAGAGAGCTGAAGTTAGGCAACATTGCATGGACTCGGCACTCAGGGTGGTGTTTTGGGGGATTCAACTCATGGGGAAGGTGGAGGAGACCTGGCTACTAGCCAGCTGAAGCTGGTGGAAGCTGTGCTTGAAGACACCCCCTTCTCTTCCAGCGGTCTCCTGTGTCGTGGCCGGGTGGAGTGGCTGGAGTCGCTGTGTCAAGCCCTGCCAGGTCTCCTACCGCGTTCGCCAGAGGCATGTCCTACAGCAACCGAGGAATGGGGGTGTCCCCTGCCCCCCTCTGGAAGAGCGGGCTGGCTGCGTAGAGTACTGGAACCGTCAGGGAGCGGAGTGCCAGCAGTCCTTGCGTGAGTAATGAGTAGGGTGGCCCCATGGGTGATACTTGGATGACCAGTCTGGCTGGACTGCAGGGCCCTCTTTGAGCTCTTGGTGGGGCCTGAGTTTGGGTAGGACTTTGCCTTCCTTTCCCATGATCCTCCCACCTCCCACTTTGTGAATGAGTTAGGAAGCCCTGAATTTCACTAGGCTTCTCCACGTCTTCTTTCTAATCCTCTCCCTGTGTGAATCAGTCAGGACTTTGAATGCAGGTGAGCAAAAATTTGTGGCTCATGTGACTAAAATTCCAGGGACTTCATTCAGGCATGGCTGGATCCAGGAGCTCAGCCAATGTTGCCTGAGAATCTTCACACCCTCAGCTCTATTTTCCTTGTGTTGGCCCCATTCTCAGGCAGGCTGTCTAGGCTTCTCTCCAACCAACTCAGCAGCTGGAAGAGAAGGCCTCCTTCCCCAAATGTCCTAGAATAAAGTCTTATCAGCTTTGCCTGGGTCATGTGCCTCTGCTAAGCCAATCAATATGACCAGGGCAGGGCCGAATACTCTGGTGGCCAAGCCTGGGGCACTGCGCAGTATTCATTTCAGCCCTGGAGTGGATCCTTGATAGCCCTGCAGCCCACTCTCTGCCCCACCTGTTCTGGGTCAGAGGATACAGCAATTCACAACACAGACAAGAAGGCGTAATTGGAGCTGGTGGTCTGGGGGTTCCTCTTCTACCACTCTTCAGTCATGTGATCATGGCCAAGTTTCACAGCCTCGCTGAGCCTCGGTTTCCCCTTCGGTAGAATATGAATGGTAAGGTTGACCTCATAGGGTTGGATTAGTCACCGATGTGAATGGGTGATGTTGGTAAAGGTTCCTATACAAGGCAGGTGCTCAGCGAGCTGCTTGACACTGAGCCACTGTTTTGCAGCTATTATTCTAAGATGGTGGTGAAGGGACAAGCATTAAAACAAGTGAGATGCATTAATGCAAGTGAGATGTTGCTGACAGCAGATTGGAGGGCTTAGTCATGAAGATCAAGGGCCTCCTAGCTGGAATGGTGATCAAGGAAGGTAATTCAGCTGCTGCTGGTTGAGCATGAATTATGTTCCAGACGCAAATCATATGTCATCTTCTTAAGTTCTGACAACTCCATGAGGCAGCTGCTAATATTATGCCCATTTTGCTGATGAGGAGAATGAGGCTCAGAGGGGTGCAGTAACTTGACCAAGGTCATTCAGCTCCAAGGGAAGCGGGCTGGGACTAGACCCTGGGCTCATCCGGGTCTCTCCTTACTGCTTTAGGCTACACTGAAGCACTGTGGCTATGGGAGAGAAAAGGGCAAAGAGGCTGGGAATCAGGTGTGTATGACAAAGGCCCAGTCCAGTCCCTGTGGTAGAAGAGGGGAGAGGGGCCTGGGATGCCCTAGTGTGGCCTCCTCTAGGTCAGCAGCATTAGTTCAACATTATTAATAAATCTTTAATTCAGCTCAATCACTCTGGGAATAGGAAGGGTAGAGACTTCCTATGGTGTTTTTATTTTCCTAAGGAATCACCAGCCTCTTTTGAACTATCAATTCTTCTCCTCTGTGTTCTCTCTGGTCTAGAAAGAAAGAGACTCAGAAGTTGGCCCAATAGAGTAATTTTATTTATTCATTTATTCATCCACCAGTGTATCCCCCATGCTTCCTTTCTTCCATCCTTCCATCTTTCCATTCACTCACTTATTGATTCATTCATCTATTCACATCCATCCATCCATCCATCCATCCTCCCATCCTTCTGTCTTCCCATTCACCCATGTATTTCATCCATTCACCTGTTAACTCTCTATCCATCCTTCCCATTTACATCTCTCTTTCTCGTCTACTCACCTGTCTCTCCGTTTCTTCCATCCTCCTATCTTCTCATTTGTGTATATATCACCCATCCATTCTTTCCTTCCTCCGTCATTTCAGCCACCCATATCCATTCATTTAGTTACTGACTCTTTATTTTTTAAGAGACCGTGTTTCACCCTGTCACCCAGGCTGGAGTGCAGTGGTGTGATCATCGCTCACTGCAGCCTCTAACTCCCGGGCTCCAGTGATCTTCCTGGCTCAGTCTCCCAAGTGGTTGGGCCTACAGGTGCACGCCACCACACCCATTTCTTATCTACTCTTCCTAAGCATTCACTTACTCATTCACCACATCAGTCATTTGAAAACTGTTTTTGAGACTCCTTATGCACCACACCCTGGAGTGTTAGAGATAAATCCTCCTTCCAATACTATAAAGTGGGGACCACCCACCCATTTCTGAGATCCCACAGTCTTATTCAGGCTGTTAAGTAAGTGACTCAGATGCTAGGTGTACCCACTCCTGGTATCTCATGGTGCCACAGGCTGGGCTGCTGTCCTCCCTAACTCTGTGTTTTTTTGGCTTATAGTTCCTGCTCTGATAACCACAGGGAGCTATAGGAAAGAGTGGGAAAAGCGAGGTATTCCCAAGAAGCAGGTCACAGCAGGGTAAGTGGAAGCCAGTGAACCCAAGGTCAAACTAAAGTTTGTGAATATTCTTTTTTGAACGAAATTGCTTTTCTACATCTCTCTCACTTTGGTTACTTCATTATCTCCCCATTTCTTACCCAGTTATATCTTTAAGCTCATTGACATGAATTTGAAAGTCCCCAATAGGCTCGGCGCCTGTGGCTCAATGGGCTAAGGCTCCAGCCATGGACACCTGAGCTCATGGGTTCGAATCCAGCCCCAGACCTGCCAAACAACAATGGTGGCTGCAACCAAAAAATGGCCAGGCGTTGTGGCGGATGCCTGTAGTCCCAGCTACAGGGTGACAGCTTGAGGCTCTGTCTCAAAAAAAAAAAAAAAAAGAAAAAGAAAGAAAGTCCCCAATAATTGTTCTCCATTCCACTTCCTTCTTTCAACATTTATTGAGTGCCTGCAGTGGGACAGGCACTGTACTAGACCTTGGGGCTATAGCAAGAAACAAAAAAAGAGACAGAAATACTTGACCTCATTCAATGGACATTCTAGAGGGAAGAGGAATACAACAAATAAATAACATGTTAGATGCTGCTAAGTGCTATAATAAAAAAAATAAAGAAAAGTAAAGCAGGGAAGAAAGTAAGGTTGTCAGGGACATCCTCCCTGGGAAGGTGAGTTTTGAACTAAGATCTGGAGGAGGCTATCTAGGGGAAGAGGGTGTCTCAAGGCAAGGTATGCCTAGCATGTTCAAGGATCTGCAAGGCCTGTGTAGTTGGAGAGCAGAGAGAGAGTAGGAAATGGGGGGCACATACCAGGCCTTTAGGCGGTGGTAAGAAGTTGGACACTTTCTCTCATGACATGGAAGTCATGGCAGCTTCCGAGCAGAAGTGTAACATGCTCTGACCTAGGTTTTCACAGGATCCCTTTGGATGCTGTGTGGAGACAGAATAGATTGTGGAAAAGAATGGAGGAGAATCCGGAGACCAAGGAGGAGGCAGGGGCAGTGGTCCAGGCAAGAGGTGAAGGTGGTTTGGATCAGGGTGGTAGCTCTCTTGCCTCGTGAAGGGTGGATTGCAGGGAGTGGAGACAGACCAGCAAGTTGGGGTTAAACTTCTACAACGATGCTGGCACATGATAGGTACCCAGTAAACATCAATTGAAAGAATAAGGTCTGAACGAAGTCAGCAGCAATGGAGATGAACAGGAGAACTAAATTAGGATTGTTCTGATCGCAAGTGACAGAAACAACTCCAGCTGCTCAAGGGAAAAGGAGAATTATTGGTTTACATAACAGAAGGAAGCTCTGAAGCATGGCTCGGGACAAGAGTGTGCAGAATGTTGTTGGAATCTGCTCTCATTGTATTTCCTTCCCTCTTTTCACGGATTGGTTTCATTCTCAATCAGGCTGTGTCCCTGTAGTAGCCAAGATGTTCATCTTGGGGATATTTGGGGGGAGAAGCAGGCCCAAAGGCGAACTCTCTCTAGTGACCGAGCATCATTTCCAGAAGAGAGACCCTGATTGGTCCTGCTTGGATCCTTGGCCCATCCCTGAGCCAATCACTGTGCCCAGGAAGATAGGGGAACTCTGATTGGTCAACTCCAATCATCTGTCGCCTCTAGTGGCATGTGTGGGAGCTGGGCCGGGGCACTCTGAGCAACTGCCTCTCCCAAACCTTCTAGGATGGGGGCAAGCTTTCCCTAAGTAAACCACTAAGAGGGAAACAGAATGTGTGTTGAGAAGACAGAATTTCCAGTTGTCACAGCCTTCTAGTAGGGGGACAGACTCCTCAAGAGTTATGGGGCAGCTCAGAGAGGAAGGGACTGGGAACAGGTGTTGGGTGTATCCCTGAAAGAAACACGTTGTGTACTCCTCGGGCCTCCCCGAGGCTGCAGCCACCAGGGGGCAGCAGCTTCACACAGCATCATCCCCGCGTCCTCGACAAGCTGCGGCTCTTCCAGCAGGGGGTGCCATTTACTGCCATTTGTAGAAAAAGTTGGTCAGAAGTAAAATTTTGGCAAATTGAATCTTATTTCAGAATAAGAAGGGAGCTCTCCCCACTCTAGACTAGGGAGCTTCCCTTTTAAATAATTATCATGCTAAATAATTTCTATAAAATGGGATCTTTTGAAAAAAATGTAACGGAGTGCTTAGAGTCTCCACTTAGGCTCTTTTCAATTTAACTGATTCCACTTTAGACACATTACTTATTAGCTATGTGTCTTTGGGTGAGTTGTCTCTCCCGTCGTCAGTTTCCTAATCTGTAAGCTGGGACAACACCTTCCTGTTAGGGTTTCCTATTCCCTTGGATCTAATAATTTATTTACTAAATTTTTACTAAGCCAGGGACAATTGTAAGAGTTGGATCCACCAGTAACCAAAACAAATGAAAAGAATTCCTGCTTCTCTGGAGTTGGAGTTCTAATGGAGAGACAAAGGAGAAATAGTCTTTTGGAGAAAGTGCGTGGAGCAGGGCCTGCCTGGCGCATGGTAAGCCCTCGTCAATGTTGAGAAAGCAGGAGCTGAGTCTTGTTGTATGAACGTGTTGATGTGGATTGCGTTGCCCCAAAGGCTTCTATGTCAGGGAGAAATTGTTTCCACCTGGGCCAGACAGGCTATAAACTCTCACCAATGCTTGGGCTGGTGTCTTCCTGTGTGGCTGCAGGTACTGTATCCAGTTCCGGTTGGGGTTCATTCCAGGGAGCTGTGGGCAGGTGAAGGCTCGCCATGCCCAGTGGACAAGGTATCTGACCCAGGGCCACACAGTCTGCGTGAAGTGTGAACGGCCTGCCCAGGATGCCAGGAGCCAGCGCTGCTACGGGGATGGCGGTGGAGCCAGAGGGTGAGCTGTGGGACTTGGGCACGGGTAGGTGTGATTGTAGAGCCAGGAGCTTCTCTGCCCCCTGAGATGGTGCCCTGGCGGGAGGGATGCCTTCCCCTAGCCAGGGCAGCGCCCAGCAGGGTCCTGGTCCAAGGTCTGAGCAGATCAGCCAGCTAGAAGCCAAGCTCCTGCCACTTCCAGCCATGTAATCATAACCTGTCTGATTCCCAAGTGCCTCAGCTGAAAATGCAGATAATAAGAGGCTCTCCTGTGGGACAGGGGTGACGGTGAAGTGAGATTGTGCAAGTTAAGGACTTAGCACAGCTCCTAGCTTCCAGAAAGCACTTAAGAGAACTGATCTAATTAAAAATGCTTACAAGTTCTTGAAAGCCAAGTTTGCTTGCCCTCATTTTATAGGCGGGAAAACCAACTCAGAGAGGGAGTGTGAGTTAGTCAAAATCACACAGCAGGATTTTACCAGATTTGACACACATCAGCCCCCTAGACTTCTCTCACTAGAGCAGGGTGTCTGAGAAAGCACTTCACATACTAATTATAATACGAGCTAACATTTAGTGCTTACTGTGAGCTGGGGATTATTCTAAGCTTTTTATACTCATTCATTCGTTCTGTGTTTGTTGAGCATGTATTATTGAACCTGTGCCGGGCAATGTTCTGGGCTCTGGGAAACCAGTGAACAAAGCGCTGTGGCCCCTTTTATGGAGAGCGTGTTCTGTGGTGAGGAGACAGACATCAGACAAGTAAATCTATAATTCTTCAGATGAGGGATAAGTGTTAGGGAAAGAGAGCAGAGTGAGGGCAAAGTTCTGGGGGTTGTGTGTTTTTTTTTTAAACATACATCTTTATTATTTATTTTTGTAGTTTTTGGCTAGGGTTGGGTTTGAACCTGCCACCTCCAGTGCATGGGGCCGGCGCCCAATTCCTTGAGCCACAGGCGCTGCCCATGGGGGGTTGTGATTTTTAAAAGTCAGGTCAAGGAGGGTAACACAAAGAAGGTGACATTTGAGCAGAGATCTGAAGGACATGAGAGAGGGAGCCATGTGGATATCTAGGGGAAGGCCGAGGACGTGGCAAGTGCAAAGGCCCTGAGGTGGAACGTGCCTGCTGCATTTGAGGAAGAAGAGAGACCAGTGTGGTAAAGCAGAGGGCAAGAGGGTGTGCAAGGAGGCATAGTCACCCTAACACACAGTGTGCCAGTGAAATACTTCTAGGGTCTCTGCTTTCCAGATCAGGAGAGTGAGGTGCAGAAGGGTGCCTGGGGTTGCACACCTAGCAAGAGGCAGAAATGAACCTAAACCTCTCAGACCCTCAAGCCAATGCCTCAAGTCTAGTCCAGACTGCTTCCCACTGAATGCTTGGGGATTATCATGTGGTGGGAACACGAACTCTCTCTCTGGGGTCTGTCCAGGGAATTCTACCATTTCCTTTGAAAATTAAGCTGTCCTGCTTTCTGCAGGCCTGGAGTAGGGCATGCCAGGTAGGGCGGATAGGAACAGATGTGTCTGGACAAGCGGCGCTGGGGCCACACAAATTGGGGTTCAGATTCTTTCTCTGACCCTTACCAGCGGTGTGACTCTGGGCAGGGCCTCCCCCGACTCTCCTTGTCCCCACCTCATAGGACTGTGGAGAGGACCCCGAGCCCTTTGTTCAGCACCTGACCCTTAGTAATGGGAGGTGCCGTCATCCTGTCTCATCTGTAGAACAGGTGTAATTAAACCGACTTGGCGAAAACGAGGCATCGTGACGAGCCTACATAGGAAGTGCCCAATGAATAAATGTCCAACGATATTGGCATATTATCCAAGTGTAGGGAGGCTCTTGCTGCCAACCGCCCTCCAACCTCCCTCCCATGTCCTAGACCCGAGATTCCATCGTTAGAGATTCATTCTTTGGGAGAGGGGCTTAATTTCTCAGAGCCTCAGTTTACCCATCCTCTGATTGATGCCAAATTTCCCTTTGGACGCGAATACTCTGGCACGTGAAACATGGCACTTTCACGAGGCTGAAAGGAGGGTCTCAGAGAACCCTGTCTTCTACCAGGGATGGGGAGGAAGGGAAAAGAGCCAGGCCTGTGTCACAGAGAGGCATCTCTACATGCTCCCCACCCGGCCAGGGCCACAGAACAGGTGACGGAAGCTCTGATTGGGGCATGAGCTCACCAGGAAGGACTTGGCAGAGCAGGGGGATCAAAGCGAGGACAGAGATGAGCCGCCAGCCAGATTCTTTCCGTGGGCAGCTGGCGAGAGCGGGCATGCAAAGGGCATGGGCCTGGAGAGGGATTAGCTTGTCAGTTGGGGATTGTAGGAGGGTTTACGTAGCCTGAGAAGGATCCTGAGTTTGGGACAAGCAGAGGGAACGCTTGCCATGATGAGCCACTCCTCTAAAGTGCGCTGGGCAACCACGAACTGTTGCATCCTCAGTCTTCACAAGCCCTTTGAGACAAGGGACATTAACTCCATTTTCTGTAATGGTGGTGGCAATAATAATAGTGACTTTCGGTGGTGTTGTTTGCGAAGCACCTAGCAGGTGCTGGGCGCTGAGCTTAGAAGCTTCCAGTCGTGACTGGTACATAACAGGCACTCACTCAGTGTTTCTTCTTGTTATTATGCATTTTTTTTTAAGATTTGAATTATATCTACACAAAATTGGCTAAAAATGATATGAACAGGTTAACGAATGTTTGAGAAGGAGACACACCTGAGTGGTCACTGCCCAGGCGAGGAACAGAACCTGGGGGGCCCCCAGACCTTCTGGGTCCCCCTTGTAGCCTAGCCCCTCCCCCGTAACAGAAGCCTGCAGCTTCCTGTAGAGTGTGGCTCACCTTGGTGAAGATCCCCAAATTCTATAGTTTAATTTTTTTCCCCTTAACTTGACATGAACAAACAATGCAGGGTGTACCCTTTGGAATTTTGTTTAATATGAAGTTTGCAGGGGTTATTATAGCATTAGATGTCGTTTATTCTTGTTGCTGAGATGGTTTGCTACTATTATTATTATTATCATTTTTATTTTCTCTGCACACAGTATCTCATAGAACTCACCCAACACCACAGAGAGAAGGAAATTGTTGATATCTCTTGTTTTTCGCTGAGGTGAGGCTCCTGGGAGCTGAGTCACAAACCCCACTTTGTCCCAGAATCTGTATTCTTAGCCACTCCACTGTGTTGCCTCCCAAAGAGGAAGGGAAGGTGGCACAGAGAGGTTAACCAACTTGCCCAAGTTTGCCCAGCAGGAGCAGGATAGCACCACCTCCCCAGACTCTCAGAACTGACTCTGATTGCCCCACATGGCCTTTGAGGGTTGGTGGCTCCGTGACCATCTCAAGGCTGACCTCTCCATCAGGGCTCATACATTATTAAGTCCCAGAAAACCACTTTAATTTTAGTTTCTCTTAAAACCAGACGAATAAAAGTCTACATCATAATAATAACGTATGGCTGATAATGAATCCAGGCTGGTTGATGTTCATCTTCGTACAATGCAGTCAGAACCATGGAGGAACGGACCCACAGGGGCAAGTGGCCTTGGAGCTCAGGAAGTCACGACTGAGCCAGCCCTGTCTTTTGCAGGAACAAGCTGTTGCTGTGGCAAGCAGCCGGCCACCCCCGGTGCCGAGGGACCTGGGAGAGGCTGGGGCAGTTCCGGGATTGTTCCTGCCCCACCGTCCACAGCCTCGTGTTCATCTAGCATCTGTGCCCCAACTGTCCAGAGCCCTCTTTCCAAAGCCCTGGGAGCTGCCAGGGAAACCTGCAGGACAAGTGAGTGGGGAGAAGTCTGCAATTTTGAGGCCGAAGGAGAAAGCCTTGTCATTATGTTGACACTGAAAATAGCTTTGTATTTCTGCTAAGTGCCAGCTGAGTCACAGCCCTCTTGACATTGCCTTCCACTCCAGGACTTCCCAAGTTTCATCTCAATATATTCTTCTGGCCTTTGCTTTATTCTACATACTGTACATTTGATTTTTTTTTTTTTTGAGAAAGAGCCTCAAGCTGTCACCCTGGATAGAGAGCTGTGGCATCACAGCTCACAGCAACCTCCAATTCCCGGGCTCAAGTGAGTCTCTTGCCTCCGCCTCCCAAGTAGCTGGGACTACAGGCACCTGCCACAACGCCTGGCCATTTTTTGGTTGCAGCCGTTATTGTTGTTTGGTGGGCCCAGGCTGGATTTGAACCCGCCAGCTCAGGTGTACGTGGCTGGCACCTTAGCCCGCTGAGCCACAGGTGCCGAGCCTGTACATTTGATTTTTAAAATTGACTCTTTATTCCCCCCACTATTCTTTTTACTTAAATAAATTTATTTTATTTCATTTTTTATAAGCATTTTTTTTTTTAGAGACTGAGTCTCACTTTATCGCCCTTGGTAGAGTGCGGTGGCGTCACAGCTCACAGCAACCTCCAACTCCTGGGCTTAGGCGATTCTTTTGCTTCAGTCTCCTGAGTGGCTGGGACTATAGGTGCCTGCCACAAGGCATGGCTATTTTTTTTTGCAGTTTGCCTGGGGCTGGGTTCAAACCTGCCACCCTTGGTGTATGGGGCCTGCGCCATACCCACTGAGCCATGGGCACTGCCCAAATAAATTTATTTTAAAAGGAAACTTGTACTTAAATATGTGTGACTAAGCAGAAAACATTTTATCACAATTACAAATGACAATAAATAAGAATAGCAAACACTCATTAAGCACCTGCAGAAGGCTTTACACTATGTGTAAAGTGCACTGTCTCGGCACTTTACACACAGTGACTTACTGCATACTGAGTTAGGTGTGAGGCTCAGAGAGGTTAGGTCACTCAGTCGAGGTTGCACAGCTAACGCATGGCAGAGTGGGGATTCGAATCATGAGCTCCAACTGCTGCTTTGGTTCCCCACACAAGTATGTCAGCTCCACAAAGGCGGGGATTTTGGTCTGTGTGTCCCTGGGCCTAAAACAGTGCCTGACTGGCAATAATACTCAATAAGTATTTGTTGAATAAAAAAGAATATATAAATGACTAATCAGTTGCCATAATAAGAAGAAAATCAGAAAAATAAATGCAGTGGAAACCAAGCAAGTGTGGCTAGGTACTGCTGCCTGCCAAGATACTGAGCATGAAGCCTAATGTCCTTATTCAAACAAGTTAGCAAGTGTGGATGGTAAGGACACACTAGTGGCCAATGGTGACTTGCTCCTTGACAAATTAGAGAAATTATTAGAGACTTGAAAGGAGCCTAATTTTCTCCCCTTAGGAGTCAGTTGTTATTAATATTTTTTAACAGCTAATTCACATACCACACCATTAACCCATTGAAAGTGTACAATTTAACCCTTTTTAATATGGGCAAAAAAATTGCACGCCCCTCACCATGGTCTAATTTTAGAGCATTTTGTCCCCCTCTCAAAGAAACCTTGTGCTCACTGGCAGTCACTTCTCATTCCTCTGACTCCTCCAGCCCTTAGCAACCACTGATCTTTTTCTGTTTTTATGGGTTTGCCTCTTCTGGACCTTTCACAGAAATGGAGTCACACATGTGGTCTTTTGGGATGAGCTGTTTTCCTTCAGTAGAGTATTTTCAACCTTTCTTCATCTTGCAGCAGGAATCAGTCTTGGAGTCTATAATTGAATGCCATGCCCTAGGTTCAGGGAAAACTGTCTCAGACGTGCGTCCCTCACTTCGGGAATCACTGCTGGAATGAATGAAGAATCTGGTGGGGAGTCGCAGCTCAGTCCCTCCACCTGCTCTAAGTGTGCTCTCGGGCTTCCCTGCCATGGGCTGAGGGAGGAGGTTATTATTCAGCTGTCCTTGGGACTGGGCAGGAACCGGCCCAAAGGTGACTGCTACTTGATCCTTTTTCCTAAATCAGGACTCTGGGTGCTCCTGGGAATCACTGTCTGTTCTTGCTCTCTGGGAGTGCAAATGAGTCACTGGGTGAGCATTTGGGCAGCACCTGTGTGGCCGGCCTGGGGTGAGGAGCCAGGCAAAGGGCAATGGAGGCGTAAGAGAACCAGGAGGGCAGCAAGGAGCTGCCCAGCTCACATCCAGGACAAGTTCCTGGCAGCTGACATTTCTGCCTCTGCCCCTGAATGGCCACAGGAGGCCGTTTTATGTGGAAATTGCCTTGTGCGCATAGGCGCTCCCTTCCCAAGAGGACGTGTCTGACAACCACGAAGGCTCCATAGCGTATAATTTTTGTTGTCCCTTATAGCTGCCATTTTTTTCAGCCCTAAATAGTGGTGCACGTTTTAATCCCCTTGAGGACTCCATAAAGTAGATGATCTTTCCCCCATTTACAGATGAGGAAACTGAGGCTCAGGGAAGTCAATTAACTTGCCCAAGATCTCATGATTAGATTCCAGAGCCTGTGCTCTTGACTAAATAGGAAGGCAGTGGGGAACAGCTTGGGTCATGGTCAAGGCAGCACCAGCTCTTAGGTACCATGAAATGGGATATTTCTTTTTTTTCTTTTTTTTGAGACAGAGCCTCAAGCTGTCACCCTGGATAGAGTGCTGTAACATCACAGCTCACAGCAACCTCCAATTCCTGGGCTCAAGCGAGTCTCCTGCCTCCACCTCCCAAGTACCTGGGACTACAGATGCCCGCCACAACGCCCGGCCATTTTTTGGTTGCAGCTGTTATTGTTGTTTGGCGGGCCCAGGCTGGATTCGAACCCACCAGCTCAGGTGTACGTGGCTGGTGCTTTAGCCCGTTGAGCCATGGGCGCCGAGCTGAAATGGGATATTTCTTTACCTTGGCTGCTCCCTCTGGAGTGTGGACCTGGAGCTTGTGCAGGGACTCAGAGAATCTACTGGGGAGGGGAAGGTATCTTCACCTAGACAATTCTTAAGAAAAACAAAAAACCAGACCAGTAATGTGTTGGGCTGTGAAGGGAGTGCTCAGTGTGATGTTTTGAGAGTTGCTTTACACCTTCTACACCTAAGGGCCTCAGGTCCCTATATTAGTCAAGGTCCCATGGGGGATGGGTAACAGAACTCAACTAACTTTAGCAAGAAGAGGAATTTATTGACTCATGTAATTAAAATATTCAGAATAGGTCTACCTTCAGGTATGGCTGGATCCAGGTGTTTAAAGGGTGAAGGTGTTGTATGATTTCTTTTGATCCTGCTGTCCCTTGCATTGGCTTCATTCTTAGGCACCTTGTGGTGGCAGAGATGGCTGCCAGCAGTGCTAGGCTTTCTTCCTCCCAGTTCAACATCACTAAGGGGGGAGACAATGTCTCCTTTCCAATGACCTCAGCCTCAGCTAAAGTCCTGAGATTGCTGCTGGTTGGCCTGGCTCATCTCACATACTGGTTCCTACTCCTGCACCAAGGGTGGTGGAGTTGGGGGTGGACTACTCTGATTGGCTGGGCTGGGTCAGGTGCACATCCTTGGAGGGAGGATAAGCCCCATGGACTATGAGTAGGGAAGGGATGATGCTCCTAGGAACTCTCAGGGTGTAGTATCAGAAGCAGCAGGAACAGGGGCTGCATGCATTTCAGACAAAAGGCATCTTCCTCATGGGTGATGGAGAATATACACCTGCCTATCTGGCTTCGCCACCAACTTACTCTGGGAACTGGAGCAAGCCATCTCCTTTATCTGAGCCTCAGTTTCCCCATCTGAACAGTGATGATCTCTAAAGGCTCACCTAGCTCTGAAAACTTCTAAAGCCAACAGCCCAGCCCCTCTAGCTTAACAGATCCCAGCTGTGGCTTAGGAATGCAAACCCTGGGATTGAACCTGGGGCTGGACACCAGGCCTTCTGTTCCTGCCCATCCCGGCAGTGTACAGCCTGTGATGGTGGGAGAGAAAGGCTCTGAGGAGGATTCTTTGCACATCCCTGGCATTCTCCATCTATAATTGGCTCCAAATGAAATGATCTCATCCCTGAACACTGAGGAAGAAAGAGCGTGTAGGGGGGAAACAGCTCGCTGGCAGCATCTGACTTAGTTTGTGACTAACTCGCTTTCCTCTGGGAGGCAAGGAGAGATGGTCTGCTCTCTCAAAGACAATGTAAAAGTTTGAAAAAAGAGCCTCGGTAGATAGATTGGGGAGGCTTCAGCTTCCCGGGCTTTTGGGAGGCTGAAGGCATTTCTGCAAACCAGGTATCTTTTGAACATTTCTCCCCAGTCAACCTGCCCCATGCTGTTAACATACCCTAGACTTCATGTCAAACGCCAGCCAGCAAGGAGGTGAGTGTGGCCAATCTGTCACGCGATTTGTCCCATATGGATCCTTGATTGAGTTTTGTGGCCGGCTGAAGCTCGTTTAAATGCTCATACATTAATTTTGAAAGATGAGAGCTCCTAATCAACTTTTAAAAAGCTTGTCACAGCACCATCTGTTTGGCGTTTGTCACTATTGCATTACATAAGAGGAAAGACATTTTTAAAGAATGCGGCTACATTTAGTAATTGGATCGCCGGAGAGGAGCCAACCCGGGGCGGATGGCACCATGATTCAGAAATGCCATGGGCCCTTCTCTGGGGTGCGGTGGCCTCCCCAGATTCCACACAGTCTTGGCAGAGACCTGAGTGCAGCCCAGCCTGCAGGGTGTAGTATCAGAAGCAGGTCTGTGATGGCTTCGCTTCCCCTCGCCTTGCTCTTTCTCTTACTTTCTCCACTTGTTCTCCTTCACCACTGGCTACCCACGTTAGTTCTCTCAGGTATTATCAAGGACCAAGTGACTTCACTTCTCCGAGTCCCAACTTCTTCATCTGGAAAATGGGAATCACAATAGCATCATCTTGGCCAGGAGCGGTGGCTCACACCTGTGATCCTAGCACTCTGGGTGGCCGAGGTGGGTAGATTGCTTGATCTCACGAGTTTGAGGCCAGCCTGAGCTAAAGCGAGACCCTGTCTCTAAAAAAGTAGCTGGGCATTGTGGCAAGTCCCAGCTTCTTGGGAGGCTGAGGCAAGAGGATCGCTTGAACCCGGGAGTTTGAGGTTGCCGTGAGCTATGATACCGAGACATTCTACCCAGAGCGCCAGAGTGAGACTCAGAAAAAAAAATCAAAATTAAAAGCACTGTGCATTTTCGTTTTCCTTCCTTTTCCCCTCCTTTCCATTTGAGTCAATAAGGATTTAGGAAGTGCTCATGTTAGCGGCAGAGCTGGCTTCACGCACCGGTAACCTGGGGATTTGCACAGGGTCTCATGCTCAGAAGGGACTTGTGCTTGGTTCAACATTCTGCTGTTGCCAGCTTGAAGTTTGTGACTTTTCCACGAGGGGCCCTGCAAATTATGTGGCTGGCCCCACCTAGAGCTCTAGGAGGATGCCATGTTTAATTTGACTGCCCAGTGTTTAAAATAACAATTGAATCAACATATTAAAATCAGGAGAGGTCACCTAAAAGGTTTATTTTGGAAAATTGAGGGTGTCGGGTTCGAACCCGGCCCGGGCCAGCTAAACAACTGCAACAAAAAGATAGCCGGGTGTTGTGGTGGGTGTCTGTAGTCCCAGCTACTTGGGAGGCTGAGGCAAGAGAATTGCTTAAGCCCAAGAGTTTGAGATTGCTGTGAGCTGTGACGCCACGTCACTCTACCGAGGGCAACATAGTGATTCTGTCTCAAAAAAAAAAAAGAACATCTCACTACTGTGAGTCCCACATCCTGCCACTATGGGCTGCAGCTAGTGTTCTCCACAAAGGATACTTCTGCCACTGTCCCCACCACTTCCGAGGCGATGGACGGAGTCCCTTTGTTCATTCCCAGAGCATCCACAATGGTGTGTGTTCAACTTTGCCGGTCAACAGTTATTTGACCCTGGGAAAGTTGCTCTTCGCCTGAGTTTTCCTTCTGTAGAATGGAGACAAGGATCTAATGGTAACCTCTCTCTTTGGCTTGTACACATTAAACTAGTTAATCACGTAAAACACCTAGAACCTGCTGTATTGTGATTGCTAGTCTTTTACTGTGTCCTGGTGTGGAAGCTCAGGTCCCAAGTCTGAGGGCTGTCCCGCTCCAGGCCTGGAAGCCAGATCTGTAGCAGCTGGCTACGCGGTCACCCCTTCCTGCCATCTTAAGCAATGTCCCTTGTCAATGTTCTCTTTCTCTCCCTCCACCCACAGCACTGCAGCTCATACCTTGGGCCTTCCCTCCTAGAATTATAAGCATTAATTTGAGGGTAAGGCCTTCTGTCCTAAGTCATCCCTGCCTCAGGGCCTTTGCACATCCTGCACATTCTAGAATAATTCTTTTCCTACATCTTTGCATGGCTATCTTCTCATTCTGGTTTAGCTCAAATGTTACCTCCTCAGAGAGGCTTTTCCTGACCACGCTGAGTAAAGCAGCCCCTGTCCTGTTCTTCCCAGTCACACACATTCACCTATGCTATTCTCTTCTTCACAGAACTTGTCTCTTGTCTGTCCCTCAGAGGACCTAGTCTGCCTTGGTCACTGCTGTCTCCTTAGCCCCTGCCTAGACCATTGCTTGGCTTGATAAATATTATTGGTTGAGTGAATGAAAGAAGGTAGGAAGGAATGCATTAACTCCCTCTGACCACCTTGTAAAGCAGGGACAAGAGACCTGAGTCACAGAAAGGGAAGAGACTGCCCAAGGTCACACAGCCAAGAAGGGCCAGGAAGGGTGGTGGGGACCCAGGTTCTGTTTCTAAGCCTCTATGGCTCCCTTGGTGGGAAGCAGGATAGGCATTTGGACCTTTGGCTCACCTTGCCACCCAGAAGGGGTCAAGTGTGGAGTAAGGCCCAGGGAACAGCTCCTGATTATGGTGAGAGCGAGTCAGCCAGGCAGCCAGAGGCGAGACTGTTTACAAGGGCTGGTGGCTGTCACCATGACAACCGGACAGCCTACAGCCTTTCTGCGTCACCAGGGACGCAGGTTTGTTCTTGGCTGGGATACAGTGAGGACAATGAGGGGAGGGACTGGCAGAGAAGGGCACCCCAAACACCCAGATTTGGGGGAAGGAGTTCTCTTATTTTTTTCTTTTGAGACAGTCTCATTCTGTTGCCTTGGGTAGAGGGCTCTGGTGTCATAGCTCACAGCAACCTTTAACTCTTGGGCTCAGGTGATGATCCCCTTGCTTCAGCCTCCCGAGTAGCTGGGACGACAGGTGCCCACCACAGTGCCTGGCTATTTTTAGAGACAGGGTCTCATTCTTGCTCAGGTTGGTTTTGAACTCCTGAGCTCAGGCAATTCACCTGCCTTGGCCTCCCAGAGTGCTGGGATTACAGATGTGAGCCACCACATCCAGCCTGGGCATTCTTATTTCTGAGAGTTGCGGGAAGACTAGAAGAGCCTGGTGATGCTGCCTAAGTGTCTCTCTCTCTCTCTCTCTCTCTCTGCTGTGTAGAGGCAGGCTGCCCGGGTAAAAATCCCAGCTTTGCCTCTTCTGTGCTGTGACATTTTGGGCAAGTAAATTAACCTCTCAGTTCATTTTCCCCCTCTATTGTAAAATGGAGATGGACAGTAGTATCCTGGAGGGCTGTTATGAGGATTAAATGAGATAATAATCTTAGAGCTCTTGCAGCGTACCTTGTAGAGTGCCTTACTCTTGAAAACAACCTACATCTGATTCCAGGTTGCCTTCCTGCTGGGTAAGTGGGAAATTTGGTCTCATTCATTCTCAGGGATCTCTGTCCTCTTGACTTCTTTCATTCATTTGATGAATACTTATTGGGTGCCTACTATGTGTCGGGTACTGTTTGAGAGGCTGGTAATACAGCAGTGGACAAAGCAGACAAAAATCCCTGCCTGTGTAGAGTGGATGTTCTAGTGGAGTAGACGACATTAAATATGATAAAAAGTAAAATATATGTCAGATGGTAATAAGTACTAAGGAGAAAAATAAAGTAAGGCTGTGTGCGAGGTATTGCTATTAAAAAAAGTGGGCTGGGCGGCTCCTGTGGCTCAGCAAGTAGGGCGCCGGCCCCATATACCGAAGGTGGCGGGTTCAAGCCTGGCCTCGGCCGAACTGCAAAACAAAAAAATAGCCGGGCGCTGTGGCAGGCGCCTGTAGTCCCAGCTACTCAGGAGGCTGAGGCAAGAGAATCGCTTAAGCCCAAGAGCTGGAGGTTGCTGTGAGCAGTGTGACGCCACGGCACTCTACCCAGGGC